>JAWQUT010000018.1:3521108-3535510 GCA_033807755.1 Ellobium chinense | reverse complement strand
AGGGTAGAGGACGGCCAACAATAATACTAGAAATTGCGCATGATATTCTGAGGTTACAACTGCGTTAAAATATGTACTATAATCTCCAACATCACATGCTTTCCTCGCCAGTTTGTTTACTTTGCATTTGATTTTAAAACACAGTTCCTGTGTGTATGTAAGGCATAGCGCTGAAATACAGTTTTTATCCTTTTAAGAGAACACAGAATGCTCGCTATAAACAGTTATGACTTTCAACGTCTCTTCGTACCACAGTGGACGTGGAATACGTGGGGATGGGCACGAGTGCTCTTCTTGTAAAGTAGTTGGGTAATGCGATGAGACCCGTCCTCGTCCTACATCCATCCCCTCATATAAAAAAAAAAAGGCATCCAGCCTCTCCAACTAGTCTCACCTCCCCCCNCCCTTTCACACACACACGTCCAGTTCCTTCAATCGGTCTTAATCCAAATCCAAGCTACTGGAAGCTACTAAAGAGTTCTTTACCTCATCCAGATGCACCTACGAGGAACACATAAACATCATATCGTATTTCAATGCAGTTTAGCGGGGAAGTTTTGGATCCACCCTCGTAATCTAAGTACGTGTATTACTGTACTATTTTTGGTAACACGCTTACATGGGCGATTCCGCTGGCGTGAAACATCTGTCATGCTTGGAAGTAATTATGACGAATTTAAACTTCCTTGTGATGCGGCTAAACTCGACGTTTAAGCGTCCAAGGTCGATGATTGCCATAAAAAGGTTTATTCATATAGGCGATAATGAACTCGAGTTTCCAGGTCAATTACCTGCATTGTCCCAAAATAAATTCTCGTTAATTTGTCACTTCTACTTTAAACAAACCACAGCACGACTAACAATACTCTAAACAAACCATAGCAAGACTAACAATACTCTAAACAAACCACAGCACGACTAACAATACTCTAAACAAACCATAGCACGACTAACAATACTCTAAACAAACCATAGCACGACTAACAATACTCTAAACGCATCAAATATTATTGTTCTTAATACTGGAATGTTTTCGCACATTGGTGTGATATTTGTGTAGCGGTTGCGATTTTAATTCAGTAATTGATTGATAAATTAGGTCATTGTCCTGATTTCGCCTTCGAAAACAATAACATCAGTTTCAGCCGATGTTAAATTTTGTCGCACGAAGGTGGCCGATTCTGATACGTTAATTTCCTATATGCGTTTCGTGATGTTCAGCATTAGACAATGTCAGTTATTAATAAAAGCAGGGGGCTATTAATGAACTTACCTAAAACTGATACATCTTTGTTTTTGTCACCCCTATCTAGCAAAATATGTTATTGATAATAGTAACAGATGTATTTTTAGCTTTAATGGGGCCAGAGAGACAACGATATCATCAATCCGTGACCACTTTTAAATTATGCTTAACCTGAATGTATAGACACCTAAAATGTATAGAAATAAAACCATTATATTAGTATATAAATTCTATTCGAGTATCTGGACGTTTTAAGTGTACCACAATCGTCTGTTACAGAAAAGTTCATAGCAGTCCACTTAAACAAAATACCCCTCTCTCATTGAGAAAAAATCCTTTTCGACTAAATAGCAATTGTTAACTTACCTACGTGAAGCAGATCTGTGCTTAAACTTTGCACGTCATGACAATGATAGTGTATTTCCCTGCTCAGCCAAATGTGTTTTTTAAATAAGATTAAACATACAATGTCCTCACATTTTCAGATAAAACTTTGGTTCAGTCAGTAATGTTGTCTATCGAGTCCATACGTGGACAAAGAAAGTTAATCACAGTGAGCAGTGCTGACAATTCCGTTGTGTTAAGTATGAGCAGTTCTTGTCTAAATCCCTTTAATATTTCAGTATTAATAAAATGTAAAATGAACGACGTTGAAATGAATATTATGAATATTTTTTTAAGTTTCTGATTTTAAAATCATGCTCACTAAATTAATAACAATAATTTATGAATGTATCAGATATTATAACGGAATCCACTGCACGTTTAAGGCAATTATACGGTAACAATTTAAGACATCAGTGAATGTCGAATGATGTAAGTAGACAAATATAACTTCTTACAAAGGCACGCACAACACAGCAAAACAATCTTATTTGAAAAATTAACATAACTAGAATACTTCGCTAACAAAATGTTATAGTTAATTTCACTTATTAAATAAAGTGCGAGCTACAGAATGAAAAAGCTGCAGAAGGGCTGAAACCAAGATTTGACATAAACAAAAAAAAATTGTGCGCCACGCAACCATGTCATTATTTGGTAGTGGCAGTCACGTTTCTCTACTATCAGCAGAAAGAGGCCAGCAGAAAGAGGAAGGTTCATGATTAAGAATTGAGTAATCTGTTTTACAATGAGCGGATTTCTTTATAATTTGACCCAGTCACGTCACTAGGAAACTCACAAACCTCAACGTTTTTCCTGAGAAAGGTAATAAAGATAAAAACTGCTTTATTTTATGAACAGTATTTTATTTTTCACTTGAGTTTATCGATCTTATTCATTATTTTTTTTCTTTGACTCATACATTTACAGAACACACCAATGCATGAAAATCTATACACAACTGCAACGCTGTAAAACTTTGAAGAAAAAAAAAAGCTTTCCTCCTAACCATTTTTCCAGTCACAAACGATCTTCAAGCTTCGGGAAATGTTGATTCGGAACACCCGGAAATAGCTTTTGTCCGTTCTGTAGATTTTTTTTTTTTTTTAATGTGCGAACCCCACCAATATCAGTTATCTGAGTTTGTGTTAATTACAGTTTCACTACTCATCATTCTCATTATTATGTATAACAGTCTTCAGGCTTTCGCAAACCACAATTCAAGCGATCATTACTTGAACTTTCCATTATCAAAAGAAGTTGATTAGCTGTTATGATTTGTTACATTGGCTTTATTGTTCATGCTTTTTTTTTTTTTTCATTTTCTGAAACAAGATTTAATATGCTTAAACTAGAAATCTGCTCACCTGGAACTGACTATTTAAGAACGGTCTATGGACCAAAACTAAGCAAATACGGAGATAGACATCTTATTTTTTTCACCGGGGATTTCCATATAATCACACTAAGCACAAACTCGACTCTTCGCTTTACGGTCGGTATCGATGACCTATTCCAGGAACATGAATGACTGGTTCATCAGTAAATCACGCACAGATCTTACTAAGTAACACCGCAACTTGAATTAAACTACAATATCAGTGAGCTACTATAAGTTATCACTACGGTATCACAAGAAATTCGTGCATGGCTGACACGAAATCTCCTTCTTAAACTCCACATTAAGCTCTGGGTTTCTTAGTCAGTGGCTTTTCTCCTTACCAACAATCTTTAGGTTATCAGAAAGACACAGGCAGATTGAACGACCGATTAACACTGAGCTTTGTTCAAGTTTGTGTTTAGCTAACTTCTCTAGTTGATTGATCTAAATTATCAGAAACAGACACTACTTTCACTGCAGACCACCTCAGAGAAAATCCTACAGTGTAAATCAACCCTTATACTGCAATAGTATTGATTATGAAGTTAACAGTTAAACTTAAAAAAGAAAAAACTTTTCACAGATTTACTCTAAAACTATCAGGAAGACACAAACAATACTCACAACAGACAAACTCTGAGCAATATTAAAGTTTAAACTGCATTTTAGCCCTGAAACCCAAATAAACCTCACATTCCAAACTATGATAATGATTTCTTTTTTTCTGATTCGGAACTACTGGGTTCGATCTCGGCGACAAACCTTTCTCAGATCTCAATAAGAAAGTTCTTAAAGCCGTACCCTGAGTTTTTTACAGTTTGCGCTTAGCTAACCTCCATCATTACTTTATCCAACATATCACAGAGAGAAACTACTTTCACGATAGACCACCTCATAGTAATTTTGCAGTTGCAAATCAACGCCTATGATGGCATTGGTATCTTGAAAGTTATCAGTAAAACAGTTTTTAAAAAAAGTACTCACGACAAGACTTATTCTAAAACTATCAGGAAGACACAAACAATACTCACAACAGACAAACTCTGAGCAGTATTATAAAGTATATCATTAAAACTAAATATGATTCTGCCCAACGACACAATTTTTTTGAAAAACGTATAGTCGACCGATTCGTGTTTAACACTTTTTTCAAGACTGGCAACGCAAATTTAAGACGTGCTAACAAAGGCAAATGAATACATACATGTATTATAAAGTACATTATAACTGTAAAACACCTAAGAACCTCACAGTCCCTAATCTAGTAATGATCTCTTATTGTGATTTCCAACTATTCAGTTCCATCTCGGCGACAAACCTTGTTAGCTCTCAATAAGAAAGTAGTTAAAGATGTACCCTGACAGCTTCTGATCCATCAGGTTTATTAACCACACACAGTCCAGCAGAATTAATCTCACCGAGACTAGAAGTACAACCCGAGCTGTAAAGAAAGCCTGGGAAATTTGCGCGTCTCGGGAGGAGTATGGAGTGTGGAGTCGGCGACCATTGAGCGCTTGGTGCGTCCAACTCGATGGCGCGGAGGGCGAAGGGTCGAGAGCAACTCTTGTACCCGGGCTCTTGAAACGCTTCCATTGTAGTGTTTGTCGCCCCTTCCTGTTAATTTTCTTTCTCTGTCTCTCTTCTTCCCACCCATCTATTCCTCTATCGCTTCTTTCTTTCTCTGCGTATTTCCTATCTATTTTGCTATTTGTCTCTGAGCTTTCTTCTTCCCCCACGTGACAATCCTTCCTGTCATCAATATTTCTCTTTATCTTCATTTTCCAGCCCCCTCTTCTCCCCCTCCCCCTCCTCACACACACACACACACACACACACACACACACACACACACATACACACACACACACCAATTTCCCCTATCTATCTTGCTATCCCCATTCAATTTCAGCCAAGTAATTTTTCCTTTCCTGGTTCGGTCGCCTTTATCCAGTAGGTCTTGCTTTTCTTATTTTTTTCTTCTCTCTCTCTCGTCATTTTAACTCAATTACTTTGATCCGCTAATGTCATCCTCCGCAGCCTCCTTCCCCCTCCCCCTTCCCCCTGTATCTCTACTAGTATTCTATTCAGAATAGTTGTCAATCATTCTCAGTAACTCACTATGAAGCATTTTCAATTACATTGGTAAGTAATGATGGACAGGATTCAATTCTATCTAATCAACTTATTTGAGTTCGAATACGGACTGGAATTTCCATGTTCCGGAGGCCCTCAAGCTTCAGAATGAAATACATTGTAAAAAGGCCCAGTATAGTTCAAAAACAAAATTAGCCCAGTAAACCGCAGATCTTTCTCAAACATTTGTTTTGGGAAGCTGGCACACCCTGTTCTGTAGCGGTCAACATGACTGTGTCGAGTGAAAGCAGTTGTTATCAGTTTTCTTCCTCATATGCCCACAAGAGGTGTGACTCTAAGAACACACACACACACACACACACACACACACACACACACACACACACACACACACAGCTGACACGCCGTAAAACACAAACTCACTCACTCACACACACACACACACACACACACACACACACACACACACACACACACACACACACACACGAACACACTTTTCCTTTCTTTGAAACCTGGATTCGAATCCATCGAATCCTAGCCTTGGATTCGAGTCGTGCGTGGATTAGAGTCTGCCTAATCTACTGATGAAAAAAACTTTTGTTGACCCCATAGGGATTTTGGCTGAAGATGCTCTGCAGTGTTTTGGCTTAAGATGCTATAAGAAGGATGAAACATTATCATGTCGCTAAATTCGCTCTATAGACAGCAGATTAGACACTTTTGCAGCATTCTAATTTGTACACAGTTCATTGCTAGCTATTCTCAAAGAAAAATTTAGGAGGAGTTCAAGAACTCAATCAATACTGAAAGAAAATGCTTTTGTCAGGTAACTCAGAGCAAGCATTCAAAAAGTTTTGAATATTCTTACCCCTCATCTGGGCAAATCCCCACTTGTTTCTTTATTATTTTCCTTCCCATCATCAACACTAGGTGGTGGTGAATTGGTGGTCAAGTAGTCTCTGCTGGGTTGAACATGCTGTGAAATGTATATGGGTACATGTTGTGGGTACATGTTGTGTCACAGTGCAAACAAATCCATCAGACATGCTGACTTTTCCTGAATGATTTTCAACATTACTTAGAAAGCTCTACAAGCTTCTTTCTTACATGTTTTAAAAATGAAGATGAATCTGCATCTAATTTTCAGCCTGTGGTGTGTCAGAAGAAGCAAAAACAAAACAGCAGTACCATTATGACCCTTTTAAGTGATAGTCACTGTCTGTCCTCTACCTTCACTGCCAAATCCATCACAAAATGAACAATATAGGGTAACANGGGGGGGGGGGGGTATCATATTGTATGTAAACAGAATATACTTAGTGGTGTTACAGATGAAAGCAGTAAAATGGTATGTAGATGGGGTTGGATGGAAGGAAAATGACATCTAAGGTACATATTTGCGAGCGAGTGAGTGAGTGAGTGAGTTAGTGAGTGAGTGAGTGAGCGAGCGAGCGAGCGAGTGAGTGAGTGAGTGAGTGAGTGAGTGAGTGAGTGAGTGATTGAGTGAGTGAGTGAGTCAGTCAGTCAGTCAGTCAGTCAGTCAGTCAGTCAGTCAGTCAGTCAGTGAGTCAGTGAGTGAGTCAGTCAGTCAGTCAGTCAGTCAGTCAGTCAGTCAGTCAGTCAGTGAGTCAGTGAGTCAGTGAGTGAGTGAGTGAGTGAGTGAGTGAGTGAGTGAGTGAGTGAGTGAGTGAGTGAGTGAGTGAGTGAGTGAGTGAGTGAGTGAGAAGAAGAAATCCTTGCGGTTTAAGTACATATATATGTAAGACAAGAGAAAGGGACAGAGACAGTGATAGAGGGACAGAGAGAAGGTGTGTGAGAGAGAGAGAGAGAGAGACCTATTTGCTTTAGTTTTATGGGGAAGGGCTTGAGGTCTCTTCTTAGATCCATACTCTCTCGAGAGAGAAGGAAGGAGACAATTATGTAATTACAGTCATAGTTTGCAATAATAACACCCCCCTCCCCCCGCCCCAACCAAAATAAAAAACACAATCAATAAACTGTCAAAGCTGCCAAGTTAGATCATTCTGTGGGAAAGCTGTTTTCAATAGTGTTAAAAAAAACAAAACTTATTTCACTTAGGTGAATTTGACAGTCCGTTTAGAGCTGTAGAGTAGGCCTGAAACAAAACAAAAGCTAAGTTAAAAATTCTTACTTGAAGCTTCTGGTGAAAAGAAAACGGACCGAAACTATGGTAAGAAACCAAAAAGAAGTAAAGTTTACACCAGAGCCATTTTTGAAAACAAAAACAATAAATCTACAGCTGAAACGATGTTGAAAAAGTACAAAAAAAAAAAAACAAACCTTAAACGATTTTGAAAAACCAATAAAAATTAATATAAAACTATTTCGAAAACACAAAAACGAAATTAAACGAAAAACTGAAAACTAAACTAAAACAAAGTAATCTGAAAATATCTAAAACAATTTCACCCCTACTTTAACCTCAAAAACATGGACAGACTAAGAACCTGTCGCTGTGAGATGATGGCGGCAACGACAGACAGGGGACGAATTAAATGTATCTCCTTTCTAGAGGGTTGCTTAAAATATACATCAGATGAAATTTAGAAGACGCTCTGACCCTTGTGTGCGTGGGTGGGAGACACTCTGTCCTTAGTCTCTCCATGCTAGACCTGAAACGTAGTTTCTTTCAAAGCATTAAACTCCGTGACAGATATATCGGTGTCTAGAATTATTCACATAAGACTTTTCAGACTTCATTCAATTTTGATGACAGCCTGAGGATGAACTGACAGTTAGCCGTCATCCCCAAAATTGTTTTAAAAATTTGCCAATGGGTTTCATTATCCACTTGTTCATAGACGAAGCCGGTGGTGCGAAGACTGAAAAGGTAAGGTCCTCTGAGACAGTAGAAGACCTATTGTTACAGCAGGAAGAAATGATGATCTTATGGTAGACGTGTCACTGAGATCACCTCATCATTACCTTCTCTCATTCAAGTCTTCCTACCATCACGCTGTAGGTCTGACGGGATTCGAATCTGGAATCGATAACTGCGAGTCCTACTAAGCGATTCCTAGGAACCGGGTTATAGCTCGAACCGGTTCCTTGTACGGAGAAAGCTCCTTAATATTCAGATTTTATTCCAATCAGTTGTCATATCATATATATGCTAGAAGAGTCTAATCATCGGAATCTACTCGAAATAATGATCTTCATGAGGGCCGCAGATCCAAGCCCTGAGTCTTAGCTTGGGCTAGAAAGTATGGCTGGTGGGAAACCAACATGTCGCATTGCTCTCCTACTTTTTCCTCCACCCTTCACTTTTCTGCCCGGGACGAGAAGTCGGAATCGGATCCGGGTTCGCGAGTCCCGTGTAGCTTTTGATATAGACGATTTGTGAGTATCTTTGAAAGCGAGTCTTGCCCAGAACCTATCCCGAGGTGCTCGGGTGGTGATGATTCCCATTTACTCTCATTATTTTCTTACAAAGAAGAGAGCGAGGGCGACTGAAATCAAGTGAACTGCAAGGATATCTTACGGTGATGATGTGGTCGGACCCCAAATCATTTATATAAGACGCTGGAAAATCTGACAGAGTTCATCCGAGTGGATATTTAAGCCAGGGGCGTTTCGACCTTCTTCGCCACCAGACTAAACCGGATCCAGTGACATTTTATAACCTGCCCTGCCTGGCTTACTTCCGACAGAAAATGCGGGTTCAAAGGCCAGACGATATCAGATATGAGGGCACATTTGTTTCGTCCCTGCGGCTGCTCGAAAGGGGCGGTCCTGTTATCATGTGGGCGGTTCTTATATTGGAAGTATCATTCCCTAGACAAGCCAAGATAGCTGCAATTGATGTGGAAGAGTAAGAAAATAATGCACTTATTTGGGAAAGGTATTTGTTATATTTATATACTTGCCCCATTCATTAGCATACATCACCGGTGGTTCTTGCGAAATAAAAAACAATCCACTTTTGTTGTTGTTTTTTTGATCAGTGAAAACACATAAATAATTGACACCTTCAAATATCTTGGCTTTTTTTATCTACAATTACTTCAGTAAACACATTCATGTAGATCCTGTGTTTAAAAAAAATAGAAATTGTATTTCTTGCGAAAGATGTTGTTTGGTCTGATATCCTCACAAATGTTCAGCTGCAACAATTGAAAGTGTACTCGGAATCCGCTCTTATAGTGGAAACATCACAAATGTTCAGCTGAAATAATTTAAAGTGTACTCGGAATCCGCTCTTATAGTGGAAACATCACAAATGTGACAGTATAACAACTAAAGCTGGAAATACTGTCCACATCAGTTGCGCCATTATCAATGAATCTCACCTTCGGTTTAGGCAACAAAATTGTGTGATTGCGTCATCACTTCTTGTCTCCTAAGGTAAAAGATGTTTCAGCCAATAGAAGCCACAGACTAACAGACTACAGCCAATCACGGTCCTCTGACTGAGGAAACGTGGAAAGTGAAAGCACTGATTGTTAGAGTTGTGTTCTGGATGACCAGGATAAAAATTGACAGTTGTCCATCAGTAACATCAATAATTCTCTTGATGACATGTACTGATTAAAGCCCTGTTATACTCGTAGAAGCAAGGAAAGTAATTTCATTATGCGAAATTCTCTATGTTGGAGTTCTATTAACTTTATCATCAAGAGTGAACTAGTTAAGATTTCAAATGCTATTAAGTTCAGATATATATAGAATCTACCAAGATCCGTCAGGATTCATCAGAACGCTTCTTGATTAAGTTATTATAAAAGTGTCATCTTTTTAAGGTGTGTGTGTGTGTGTGTGTGTGTGTGTGTGTGTGTGTGTGTGTGTGTGTGTGTGAGTATGTGTATGTGTGAGCTCTGTGCATTCGTGCTATGCACCTGTTACATTCCAAATAGGTTTGCAAGACTCTAGACTGTCAGCTGATCTTAAGACATTATCGTAAGGCTAACAAAGTTAGAATTGAGATTAAGTCACTGGTATTGCTGATAGAATGAGTCATGATAGTCGTTTTCACCCGTCCTGTGGTTTCCGTTCTGTGGACCCACCAGCATTTCGACACTTGGCAGTTACAACTTGTGAGCATGAGAAAAACCAGCAATGACAAAAGGAGGATGTGGCTTATTTTGTGCTAATTATAAAACGCACAGTGTGTGCAGAAGAAAAATAAAGATGGATTAGATTGTCTGAGCTGGGAGCCCCATCGATTCCCATTCCTTAAAAGACATGAAAAGCTCGGTATGTTTCGCTTTGACACTCACTTGTGGTTGGGGAATATCCGGTCTTTACTCTCTTTTGCTGAGGCGTCTTTTTGCTGTTTTTATGAAAATTACGTGACCGGGATCCCATGATCTCTCTGTCTGTCTGTTTGGATGAATGAAGCGCAAAACAATTACTTGTTTTCATGTCTCCTTAATTATCCCTGATGTAATAATAATGGGATGTTGATGGCATTTGCATTTTTCTTGATATTGTTGCTTTCTTTTATTTTTTCTTTCTCTTCTTCTTCTTGTTTGAGTTCTTGTTCTTCCTCAATGGAATTTCTTGGGTTTTGATTCAGTTGTTATTGATATGTCCGAGTTGTAGAGAACATCTTCCTCTTCTTTTTCTGTTATTTCTTCTTCTTTTTCTTCTTCTTCTTCTTCTTCGTCTAAAGCTGCTGCTGCTGTTTCTTCTTATTCTTCTTTCATCTTCTTCTTCTTCTTCTTCTAAAGCTGCTGCTGCTGTTTCTTCTTCTTCTTCTTCTTCTTCTTCTTCTTCTTCTTCTTCTTCTTCTTCTTCTTCTTCTTCTTCTTCTTCTTCTCCTTCTCCTTCACCTTCTCCTCCTTCTTCTTCTTTTTTTTCTTCTCCCTCCTCTTCTACGTTTTCGTTTTCTTCTTCTTCTTTTTCTTCCTCTTCTTCATCTGTCCCTTTTCTTCTTCTTCCTTTTCCTCTTCTTTTCCTTCCTCTGTTTCTTCTTTTCCCTGTTATAACTTTCATTCACTCTTAATCCACTTTCACCTCTTCCTTATTTCTCAGTCTTTCTCCTAGCCCTGCTATTTGTCTTCTGTGTTATACTCAAGAATCCGCCCTCTCATTTGGACAAGCACGAACAAGTCCTTAAAGATTCTCGATTTGGTAATTCTAGTTTCCGCCTGGCCTTTGCTGACAACCTGGTTAATTTGCGACTGATCCTATTTTATGTCTGTCTTTTTAGTCCTCTTTGATGGTCATTCTCTACTCTAGAACCACATTAGTCTCCCTTTCAAATAGCAGTTTTCAAGAAACCTAGTAAGAGCATTTGCTGCTGACAGTGAGTTACTATGTTTACTGTAGGCGTCTAGGGATGCACAGGTGTTTTTTTTTTCACTTATTCAGAACAAATTTGATTCTAAAAATGGTTTATGGCATTCCAAAGTAAAAAAAAAATACATTTGTTAAGAGCAACTTCCGTGTCTTTGTTTTATTCTTTTGCAGAATAGTTCAAAAAGCACTTACAGAGTTTTTTGAAAGGCTGCACTTCTGTGGTAGTGCCAAGCTGCCAGTGAGTTGGAGACACTAGGGGGGCCATATCGTCGGTCCTCGCACAGGACCGGCCACGCTGGTATACGTCATATACAAACGTGGCCCATCCTATGCCAAGACCGACGATATATGCAGATTGCTGTCTAAATTTATGCGTTGTCTGTAATTACGGAAAACCCCTAAAATATCCGCGATGTTTCTTGTAGTTATCGCAAATGCGCACAGTAAGACAGCAATGTGCGAATGACCATAAAGATGGGGCTGCGAAACACACAATACGGCCCTTGATGAGGCAATGGTCAGAACCGTAGTTGTGATTGCCACGAACCCTCAGTGACTGAGATCTAGACGATCATGAGGACGTGATGGGGGTTCGAGCTTAGTGACACTTAAAGCCGATATTAAAACGATGTTGATGTCTTGGTAAAATTGAAGGATGGGAGGTCAAAATAAAAATTATCACCAGAAACCCTGGAGAGGGTAGGTACGGTCCTGGAAAGCAAGTCTTGACTTTCTCTTGTTCCTCTGGACGTAAAACCAGATGACCATAATATACTTTATGGCTATTTCAAGTCAAGCAAATGGTTGATTACCTCGTCTTATCGCCTTCATTCTTCTTAAATCCACCATTCCGGCATATCGACCTCCGCCTTAAGGGATGTCTTGTCCAAAAACTAATGTCATTTCATCTGTCTGTCTGACCGCGACTTCCCTTTTCCAAAACAAGATCCAGGCATCCATAAACAGTTTAGATTTCCTTCTTATTTGCTTATATGTAAAGGTCTTCGCCTGAGGGTCATTGATTTTGTGTCATAGATCTCTGAGATATTATTATAGAGAAACCTAAATTGTGAGTACAGAGACAGCTAGGCCAAATGAACAAAGTGAAAGTGATGAGTACAGTCAAGGGTTTTATGGCTTCCAAAAACTTAGTAGCATAAAAATAAATTCCAAAGCATTTTCAATACATTCTTCTTTTCCTAACCAAGGCAATATTTACATCGTTTTCTTATCATTCTGAAAAAAACCTCTCACCCCTTTGCCTCTTTCAGCCAGTGTGCTCTTCTCTAAACATCTACGTAGAGGATTTCTAGTAAAGATCAATATGTCTTTAATAATTCAAGTGTTTAATGATGTGATATGGGGTTTTCCTTCACCTTCTAGTTTATTTAGTTATATTGTGCAAAAGTGTCAGAGAAAAACGACGGCGATAGCGCACAAAACGGTGAGATTTACCTGAAACTTGAGATTCATTTTACATGATCAGGAAAAGATGCAAAATAATCTGCTATGAGGTTCACAAATCTAGTCCCCAAATTGTAAAATCTGTCACTTTTCTTTCTTCTACATCAGCTGTCTAACTTACCTACTTGAAGAATATATATAAAGAGGACAGAGCCTGCATACTCAAAGGGAGGTATTAAAAACTGATCCCTGTTGCTTTTGTCTAAGGAAATTATTATTAGATTTTTCTTTTAAGTCTCCAGATAGAAAAATTCTTTTAAGGGGGCATGGAATATTGTCATATAAATAAGACAGAGGTTGCTAGTGGTCCGCAAGGGCATTATTTTGCAAAGGATAATTTTTCAATGTTTCCGGCGTGTCTGGGGAAAGAGTTATCCACTCCGTGCGTGTTTCGGAAGTGACACTAGTCAGACAGTGGAATTAGTCTAGTCATTTTCAAAGATTAACTACTGGATACTTCTGGTCTATAATGCTGTGTAATATTGGAAATGGGGATTTTATCTAAGAAACTTTATGAGAAATGATAGTCTCATTTTTCCTCAAGTAAAGAGAAGAAAGCAGAAAATCTAACTTTCTACTACAGTCATGTTAAGGAAGTGAATATGACTGAAGTCAAAGTGTATATGACTGAAGTCAAGTGTATATGACTGAAGTCAAGTGTATATGACTGAAGTCAGAGTGTATATGACTGAAGTCAAAGTGTATATGACTGAAGTCAAGTGTATATGACTGAAGTCCAGTGTATATGACTGAAGTCAAAGTGTATATGACTGAAGTCAAGTGTATATGACTGAAGTCAAGTGTATATGACTGAATTCAAAGTGTATATGACTGAAGTCAAAGTGTATATGACTGAAGTCAGAGTGTATATGACTGAAGTCAAAGTGTATATGACTGAAGTCAAAGTGTATATGGCTGAAGTCAAGTGTATATGACTGAAGTCAAAGTGTATATGACTGAAGTGAAGTGTATATGACTGAAGTGAAGTGTATATGACTGAAGTCAAGTGTATATGACTGAAGTGAAGTGTATATGACTGAAGTCAAAGTGTATATGACTGAAGTCAAGTGTATATGACTGAAGTCAAGTGTATATGACTGAAATCAAGTGTATATGACTGAAGTCAAGTGTATATGACTGAAGTCAAGTGTATATGACTGAAGTCAAAGTGTATATGACTGATGTCAAGTGTATATGACTGAAGTCAAGTGTATATGACTGAAGTCAAGTGTATATGACTGAAGTCAAGTGTATATGACTGAGTTCGTCCCTGTTTCTCAAACCTCTTTGACCATTGATAGCTCTGCTGTGACCTCAACCTTTCTCTTTCTTCCCTCCTGTTTCTTTGACTGACCAGAAGTCATTCCAATCACAGCCTTCTGGAGCATTCTTCACAGCTCTCTCAGACTTTCATTAAGTACTGACCAGTAGAGATTTTGATTACTAGACATTCCTCCAGCACTCCCAACATCAGAGACAGAAGAGAGATAAATAGAATGAGAGAGAGAGGGTGAGACACACACACACACACACACACACACACACACACACACACACACACACACACAC
>JAWQUT010000018.1:3487966-3510287 GCA_033807755.1 Ellobium chinense | reverse complement strand
CCCCCTCACTCCCACCCCACAGACGGAAGACGATAGAATATTTAAGAAACGAAAAAGAGGCATGAGAAAAGAAAGAAAGGAGAAAGAGATAAAGAAAGAGAGAAAGAGAGAGAGAGAGAGAGAGAGAGAGAGAGAGAGACGACCTTTCATTCTCTCACTTTGTCTCACACTCTTTTTTACATTTTTTTTTCATTCTCTTCTCACCTACACTTTCTCTTACTCTGTCTTACACTTTCTCTCTCATTATCTATCAAACACATTATCTCTGCCACTCTCTCCCTCCTTCTCTCTCTCATTCTTTCTCTCATTCTCTTTCACTCTCACTGCTATTCTCGCACTCTCTCTCTCATTCTCTCTTACTTTTGTTCTCAGTCTCTCTAAATCTCTCATTCTCTTTCACTCATCTTCGCTCTCTGTGGCTATCTTTAATTGTTCTCTCGCAATCTCGTCCTTGCTCTCTCTCTCTCTCTCTCTCTCTCTCTCTCTCTCACTTTCTGTATTTCTCTTTTCTTCTCTCTCACTCGTTCTGTCTCCCTCACACACTCTCTCTAATGCTCCCATACTGTCTTTCTCTTCCGCTCTCTCTCTCTCTCTCTCTCTCTCTCNCTCTCTCTCTCTCTCTCTCTCTCTCTCTCTCTCTCTCTCTCTCTCTCTCTCTCTCACTCTCGCTCTTACTCTTTCAGACACACACTTTATCTCTTTCACTCTCTCACCCTCACTGAATATGACAATGTGTTTTGTCTCATGTATAATATGTATCACTGTATGTTTTAGTGTTATGATGATGTTGTTAGTTTTACTTACTGTTTTTTCTGTTGGTTTGTTTCCGAGGTTCTTGCTCTTCTTGTCTAGTCGTTGTTGTGATGTTGTTTTTGACATTGTTTGTACCATTTTTTTTGCCTCTGATGGCGGATAGAGGCAAAGAAGAGATTGATCTCTGCAAGATACTCGTGCCTTTAGAGGGTCCCACGACGGATAAGATAAAAATATTTATGGAACGACAAATAGAATTATGAGAGGGAGAGAGAGAGAGAGAGAGAGAGGAGGGAAGAGGAAAGGAGAAGGCTCCAATGACTGTTCAGTTTTACTTTTATTTTCAAACATGTTGCTGTGGCGGATTTTAAAGATATTGACATTTCTTTATCGAGTCAGCGCCGTCTGGGCTTCAATCCCTCTGTCCACCGCCACTAAGGATTTTTAAATTATTCGGTGTCGGAAGTAACAGTATGGAAAATGTTGACAAGCTGAGAAACTCCGCCTCTGATGATAGATCTAAACACCACAACCAAACAGAGGAAGGAAAGATTAAGTAGAAGTTTAGACACAGAGCTAGCGAAAGAGTTACTGAAAGTTGAGGGAGAAATAGAAAGGAAAAGAAATAGGGGATTGGTGTTATTTATTTATTTTTATTTTTTTATCTATTTATTTAGTTAGTTACCCAAGGTACCAAACCTTTAAATGGTAAAAGAATTGGGTGGCCCTGAAAAGGGCCGTCAAGGGTCTTAACCCCCGCCGTGGTTTGACATCTAGTAAGAGTTGCTTGCTCCTGGTATCACCGGCAGAGGTGGTCGTCGTCTTCTTTCTTCTCCTCCTCCTCCTCCTCCGTCGTCGTCATGGTTTGACATCTAGTAAGAGTAGCTGCTCTTAGTCTCACCGGCAGTGGTGGTCGTCGTCTTCTTTCTTCTCCTCCTCCTCCTCTTCATCCTCCTCCTCCTCCTCCTNTACTATATATCCTCCTCCTCCTCCTCCTCTACTACTACATCATCCTCCTCCTCCTCTTATTCTTCGTCTTCGTTGTTCAGTCTTCTGTCCTCCAATGTTTTACAGTGCCGGTGTTGTCGCCTCATGGAAATTTGCCGTCCTCTGGACTCTTGTCTGCCTCCCCAGAGTGCCGTGGCTACTTTGACATATTTTTATATAGCAGTGGTCCGTTATCTGGTAACAGCGGGTTGTTCTGTTCGGCGGGGGGTGGACGTCTATGTGTGTTCCACTCCGCTGGATATTGAAATAAGCGGATCTCCGAGAAGACTGCGTAAAATTGTTAGTAATAGTTGTTAAAAATTTTTAACGTCACATTTAGTGTCAAAGGAGAAAGTCACTAAAGGGAAGGAGCACAAATTTTGACATACTAATATTCAGCAGAAGGCAGCCTTCTCCGAAGTCCGCCAATTTCAAAATAGAGCAAAGTGGAACACATTCAGTTGTCCGCCACCGAACAGAGCAACCGCTCTTACTAGATCCATGACGGACCCCTGCAGGTGATAACGATGAGCTCCCAGTCCTCTAACGGCCCTTTTCAGGGTCACCTAAATATTTCACCATCTAACTGTTTGGTACTTAGGTAACCTAATAAATTTATAAATAAATAGATACATAAATCTATATAAAAGTGGACTTGGGGAGCTATGTTCAGGAACTCCTCCGTTATTACCTAACCTACGCGTTTGAAACTTCGCAGACGTCGACAGCATCTATGTGGTCAGGACCTAATGTAAAAGAAAATTGACGCAAACTGCTTTCCCCGATTTTTTTAGAAAAATAGTTTGTACCGCATGAAACGTGGCGTGTTGATTTTAATGCCACTATTGTTTTTGTTTGAACCGGAAGTCGTTCTCAATCGGTTTCAAGTAGACGTGCTGCTTTGCCAATCGAGTTGATTTCTGTCATCAAACAAGATCGCAGAAAGCGAGATCATTTACAGCAAACGGGTGAACTTATGTTGCGGATCAAGATGCGGTGAAGGTAAGTAGTGAATACTTCATCTAATTTACATTTTATCCATCTCTGACTCACACTGGACATGTGTGTTTGTGTCGAGATCAGGTCATGTCAGCAATGTCATGTCTGCCAACTGTGAGTGCCGTGCGTGAGTGCGTGTGTTGGGAATTTATTTATCTATCTTTTAATTCACTGCATCCAATCTACATTAACCAGTTTCAGTGCTAATATACTGTGTTCTTTTTGTTTCTTCTGCATGTTTTCCTGCCCTTTGTTAAACTCCTATCCGCTGATTAATCAGAACCTAGACTGGATGAGAAGATCTATAATTCTGTAATGTCTAGGTTTAACTGGCCTTTTGTGTTTGTGTCGATATCAGGTCATCCACGAGTGCGAGTAAATTTGTGTGGGTTAGATATATTTTTTTTAAACGTGATTACATGTCATCTACATTTACTGCCTACATCCACTATTTGCTGCAACATTTTTTTATCTTTGTTTTATTTTTATCCTCTTAAAAAGTTCATACTGGAAANGGGGGGGGGGGGGGGGGGGGGGGGGGGGTGTCGGGTCATTTTAACTCTATTAATTGCAGTACTTCTTTTCCCATTTCTATCAGATTTCCTTTGTATTTTATTTTCCTCTGTAGATATATCCACTATACCGAGAAAGCGTAGAGGACTTGGCATGGGAGGAGCACTCTTGCAGCTAAACGCATGCGAGCAAATCGTCTTGCAGATGAAAACCAACCGCCTGATGTGGCCGAAGCTAGTGATAGCACTTACAGCAGAAGTAGTAGAATCGTACTAGCAGCAATAGTAGTAGTAGTACTGTAGTCGAAGTAGCAGTAGATGTAGTAGTAGTAATAGAAGTAGTAGTAGTAGTTGTTGTTGTAGTAATAAAGGCAGTAGTAGTAGTTGTAGAAGCAGTGGCAGTAGTAGTAGTAGTAGTAGTAGAAGTAGTAGTAGTAGTGATGGTAGTAGTAATAGTAATGCTAGCACTAGTAGTGATAATATTATGAAGAGAGCAAAAAAGAACTAATGGTGCTGGAAATAGTAATAATGTTTGTAATCTTTGATAGATCGGACCATAATCATGACTGGGACACTCCTCATACTCACCAATATGGCTACGCCACTTCTAAAAAAAAAAAATAAACATGTTCGCACCGAGAGTACCGTCCTCCATCACTTCCGCTAGACTGGTCACCATGGTGACATCAGTGCGAATTTACTAGCGTGTCCAGGGCCATGCGATTACTTCCACCAGTCTCGTAACTATGGAGATCTCGACCACAATAATGGAAGGGATAGGGAGGAGCGATACAAAGGGATAAAGGAAAGGCTTCACTGCATATATATGAGTACATATGAGTAGTCTCACATGATAGGGCTCGTGTCATAAACGTTTTTCAGCATTACCTATGTAACATTAGTCAATTTCTTTTCTCTTTTGCCATCCTGTCTTTCTCTCAAACATGGGATCTCTAGTCATAGTTCTTAGTATTTGGACTTTATCTGAGATCTGACTATATGTTAGCCCTCTCTTTTCTCCCGCTAAACTCATTCTTCTCCAAAATGCAGAGATTAGGATAGATGTCTGCTGCTGATGCTTACAGGGTACTTCAACCTTTTTATAAATTTGGAATCTTTTTTTTTTATGTTTGCATCGTAATACCATCTATCATGGTGGTGAAATTCCTGTTCTTCCCATTAGCGGACGTCTTTAAACAAATCTGTTTTTCTTCCTTTATAAAGATGATAATACCACTTTTGATAATGCAGTGATGATATTGGACTTCGCTAATTCACAGTCCGCTTAACAGCAACGTCCACGTTTTCCATGTCTTCTTCTGCATTCCTCGGTCATGCGACGACACCGTCCTCTACAGATCTTATAGGGTCCCCAAGAGTTTAGTGGCGGCTGCTGTTTTCCAATGGCCACAACTGTTTCCTAAGATTTAACTTCCGCATAAATGCAGCTCTTTCTATCAACAAGATCGTGTCATTTCCATAATGTAAAAGTCACTTAATAATCGCATAAGCATCCATGTCTCTGAGGAGTTGCTATCATGTGGGGATAACCAATATCTATGCATCAAACACTCACACAGGAAGGTGATACCATCGAGACCTCTGGTGTTTTACATTAAAAGACCGTCTATCCACTTTCCAATAACTTGATTTGGATAGACAGTCTTTTAATAAAACAAAAACAAAACAAAACAAAGCAAAATCTCTTAGTCTGTAATTATTGCAGGAGCCTAATTTGTCCAAAAAAAAATGGACTATACGAGTCGATAGTAGCTGAGTAGAATCAATCATATAACATGAAACCACACCGCAAAAGTGGGGAAATTCAGTTTTGAATTTGTAAAAAAATAATTGTTGCAAGCAGTGTTTCCCAATGGCTTCAGCGGATTTCATTTGTGCGGACCTGTGATCTGCAAAAGAAGGCCAAATTTTTAACGGCTTTTTATATAATTTAAAATTGTAAAAAATCTAACCGATAGACCCCTACCGTAAACAGTATATAATTTGAGCACAGTGGTGGCACCAGACCTGCAGACTAGTATTGGCCATCTCGGAACGTTCCGTTCGAGAAGAATTTTTTATTAAATGGCTCAAGAAAGTTTTTACAATTTGGCTCCTGAAACCTCTAGGCGATTTGGACGGGAAACATTGCCTAAATTCCCTCTCATTAAACTTTCAAATATTTCAAGGGTGAACTAATTTCTGTTGTTCGTCATAAATTGTTGGAACGATGATGAGGAATAACGACAATAACACATGTGATAACAAAGTGAATAATGAGCAGGCCCTTCTTTCGAATACACCTCTACCAGTATCTCTATTCTACAAATCTCTATTTTGAAGATTCATTAACTTTTTATTCAGAAACGTGCCAAACCTCATGTTTTCCCCATCGCGTATTCTAGACAGCTTCAGGTGACGTCAACTCTTTGCCTGCACAAAAATTCGCATCTGAAAACGGGTTGTGGCAAAGAGTGACAAGAAAATATTTGCAGCACCCGGACATTTTTCTCCCCGTGTGGAGGAGTGAGATAAGAAAATAACGGTTTGTTTCAGTGTCCATAAAGTGCAAGACCCGTGTATCTAATATGGGAAAGGGCGACAGTTACTAGCTTGTTGCAACCTGTGAGCGGAAGAATTTTTTTTTGCTTTTTTTCTTTCTGTTCGATGTTTCACTGTCTCTCTCTCAACTGGAAATAATAATGTCTCACTCGGAAAGCGAGGCCGTAAAAGAATTAATGTTGTTCTACGTTTAGCACTGGCATGGTAAATGGGCGTTTCTTTGAAAGAGGGAGGTGGCAGAGAGTAGTTGAAGGACTGGGGGGNGGGGGGGGGGGGGTAAAATGGCACAACCTGATAAAGAGATAATAATTCTAGATAATGTTATTAATGGAGATAACTTGAGCTTAATGATGGGTTACATAGATATATAACGCTACATGCACTCACCTCTTAGGCCTCCCTTTGCTCACGCCTGGAACTGTATGGCCACAGCACAGCAAGGTTACATCTGTGTCGCTAGCATCTCACTGGTCTCGTTGTTCATTAGTTAGTAAAGCTGGGCGATATCTGAAATCTACATATCGACATCAAATACAATAGTTACGTTGTATCGATACCGATATTGATACCTACAGCCCTTTGTTCACTTGACAGTAATGGGTTATGTCCAATGCTTCAAATTTCGCTTTTACTTTTTTTTCAGCTTGCATTTAGATTCTTTTCTTCTCCTAACTTTCTCATTAACTCACTTCCTCTCTCAACAGCAGAAACAAAATCATCAACATCATCATCACTGTGACTGGTGCGCACCAACCAAAAAATGTTTTCCTGATATTACCTTTGCTATGGACTGACTTTAGAAAATGAGGACGATCAAATTTTGCGACACCATATGAACCATACAAAAGCAACCCAGAATTCCTTTTGTTGGGTAGCCTACCATTATTGTTTGAGAACCACTGATATAGTCTATCGCTAACAAACTTCATGGGGGCTAAGACAGACGAGCGGGTCGTGATGTTTCATAAGTGGAGACTTTTCACTATCAAGCCAATAATTCAGTTTGCATGGCAATCTCTTTTTTTTTTTTTGGAGTGATTTTTTTTGGAGTGCAATTCCGTTTAGCCGATAAATAAATTGACTGCGCTGTTGAGACTGAACCATAAAAGAATGTTTTCACTTGGCTTTTTTACTTGACGTTTTCATAATGTTTTTGGTAAATGTAATAATTTTGTTTTAATTTAATAACAGCAAATAAACAGAAGGTATCATCGACCTGTGGATGTGTGATTGGAATATGGGGGAGGCTGGGGGGAAGGGAGGCCTCAGTTATCCCCATTGATCTTTTTGATTATAATCCCCCAACCCCCCACCCCGTTTTTCCTTCCAACTTAGACCTTCCTCCTCAGTCTTTCCCTTCATTTCCCTCCTACCATCCCTCCTACCCACGCAGCCACCACCCACTCTTCTCCCCCCCCCCCCCCCCCCCCCCCCCCNCCCCCCCCCTCCACTTTCCGCTGCGATTGAGTCTCTTTTGACAGTTGTTTTCGTCGACCGCAAGTTTGAGGTATGAAGATGCCAAAAGCACCTGGCAGTTTGATGTGCAAGTTTAAATTGTCCCTATAAAATCAGAAAACTGGCCATGGGGAGGGGGGAAAGGGGTTGGATTTTAATTTCAAAGGCTTAGATAGATGCAAATACATGTGTGGACTTAGAATATGTGAGATTAATTTTAGCCACTCAAGTATAAAATTTGTTGTTGTTGCCAGGTGGATAAGGTTACCCTGTTTACTGAGTGAAAAGGCCTAAAATATTAGGTGATCTGCTTCACTGCTTAAGTTCTTAAAAGCTAACTGGTTGAGGGGCATTTTTCTTTGTGTCAAAATTTGGAGGAAGAGCTGAACAACATGTTCGGAAAGTATTTTGGCTTGGGACCCCGGATAAGTTAATGAGAGGTGTAAAACCTAATATAGCCAACAGTTAAAAAAAAATTGGCATCTTCATACCTTTTATAAACTTTGTTTTTGAAAAGAAATGTCAATAGGAAACCTTAACTATAACAACTTAATGCCCTTCGCCGATCAAATTCACATCCGATATGATAGGAAACTCATTTATTCGGAGCGCAGGGCATGAGAAGTTTTTCAGACATAAAGGCACTCAGCTGATTAGGTTTACGATAGACAGTAACACGATCCACGTTGCTTTATCTTACCCAGTCAACTAACTCTAGAATTCTCCTATGCGTATCATAATGATGGAATTTAAATGTCAACTTTTAATCTGGTCTTAAGGTTGCAAGCGCCTTATTGGCCTAAGATCCAAAACTATTTGAGTAAATAATAACGGGGTATAAAAATCTGCCGTCTGGATAGAACTACATTTGTTATGTCTTCTTCGGGGATCAACTGACGTCATTTTAAATATGACATGAGCGATACAGCCAATGAGAGAGTCCGCTGACCGACGGACGACCCCTTCATACTCCAAATGACGTCAAAGAAGACCTAATAATCGTGGCCTAGACTGTGTAGATTATATAATCATATGACGTGCGACCACACTACGAAGAAACAAAATGACATTTTTTTTCCTTTTTGGAATTTGCAAGCAGCGTTTTCTCGTGACCTAAAAGGTTTTCATTTATGCGGGCTTGTAGTCTGCAAAAGAAAGCCAAACTGTTTACTTCCTTTTCATCTAAAACAAGATTGCAGAAAAATCCTAAATTATGAAGGACCATCACTATAAACAGTGCATATATAATTCGAGCACTGGGGTGATTCCAGATTTTTGGACTGGTCTTTGCCTTGCCCGTAGTTACAGAGGAAAATATTTTACATGCATAAAATGGCTAAATGAAAATTTTACAACTGGCTTTCTGCAACCTTAGGTGCAAGATGATTTTGAGATGGGTGCATATTTGTATTCCGTTTTATTTGTTTAAGTAAAGAGATGGAGAGATAGAGTGATAGAAACAGACAGACAGACAGACAGACAGACAGACAGACAGACAGACAGACAGATTTTTTTTTAAAAATAAGATAGGAATATTAATGGGAACAAAAACCTCTTGAGGAAAATAAGACAAAACATGAGAAAGTCAAACCCAAGATTCAATAATTTAAAAAGAAGACAGTAATGTCTTAAAGGATGTGTCACGGGCTATGAAAATAGATTATGGCGGATTAAGTCAGATTATGGCTGTGTCTGACTCTGAGCTCAGAGCATTACAATTTTAAACCCTGACATTTTGGCATTCTGATTGGTGAACTGAGAGAGAGAGAACTCAAATTACGTGACAAGGTCTAAAGTTGCCTCTCTGAACTTTCTCAGTATCTTGAAATTATCGTGAGGTGGATTCTAATATAGGTCAACGTGGCTTTCAACTGGGAAGTAGCGTTTAGAGGTTCTGTAGATTTGTATTTTTCTTGTGAGAATGGGATTGAGGTCCGACTGTATTACATTTACTATCAACTCCTCTTAAAGCAGAACTCATTGGGAGCATGGAAAATAGTTCCGATTAGTACAGTGCGACTACCCAATGATTTCGTATTTAAAATGCAATATCTCTTGTCTGTTTCAGTTAAATGTAAAGCTGCGAGTAACCGGATTGTGATCAGGTGGACTGGGTTGTATTGCACAAAATATTGTTTTAGTTTTAGTTTGTTTATTTAGGCCGAAGTCAACCACATAAGAACAATAATGAATGTAGTATCAGCACATACAAAACATGAAGGATGTAAAACACCAATAAAGCAAAAATAAAGAAGCAAACATCTTCATCGACATCATCACTATGGCAACGCATGTCTTTCACACGTGACAGTGGATATAATGATCTAAAGCTTGTGTGTGTTTGGATAAACTAGACAAGTGTGTATAAGCGCAGACATTGCTGATATATTATACACTGAACGACATTATAAATCTATTCTGATATCCAGACAGATCTACAATGATAGAGGTAGTGGTGGTGGTAGCGGTGATGATGATGATGATGATGATGATGATGATGATGATGCCCTGGTTGAGCGTTAATATTGAAATAAGGCAAATGTTGCAATTAAACAAAGGGCAATTGAGACAGTTTACTCTATCTCAAGTAACCAGACATGTACAAGACGATCGGACAATGAGTAGTTGACTATATGCCGTTTGTTCGTAAGCGGTCATTACTGATATACTGAATTTTGGATAATTCAGAGCTTGCGCATTAACAGTAGGATCTTATCATCGTAAGATTGACAGTGATGCATCGATGCCGAATGCGTCTTTGATATGAGATCCCATCTTTAATGCTCCTTATTTTGTAATTATGTCATGTATACTATGAGGATTATGTGAAATGTTCACTGTATGATGCTGTTTGTTAAACCTCAAAACAAAGCATCGCCTACTCGACAATAGATTTAGTATTCTTTTAGTTTGTGATGAGCCGGTCTTCCACCATGTACACAGTGCGTGTATACTAGACTCTTATTTTCAAGCTTCTTCCTGTTTTGTTTTTTGTTTTTTTGTCCTTATTATTCTATTTCCATACTGGACTGTATTATGCCAGACTCCAGATGTGCTCTCATTTCTCTTCCCATCCTCAAACTGTATTGAATGATAATAATAATAATGTCGCCTTTAAGTATCGGATCCAAAACACAATGTCCTGCCCGCTAGTGCCCAATCACTCTCCACTCAGCAGTTTTCCCAACTCCCTGTAGATCATACAGCACCTTATCATTGAGCAGATGCTGGATAGCTCTGACAGTAACTTTCATTAACCACATGCCCATTTTTGAGTTGGATGACCAGAAGGAAATGCAAATGAATTGGTTTTCTCGGGGTTTTAACGACATAACCATGGCGAGAATTGATCCCACGACCTATTGACGGGACCGTACCAACCTCCTCCGGGCCCTCCCACACAAAACCATTGCTTAGGAGCAGCAGTCCTCCGCACAGGCATATTGAGCCAGGTACAAGATTTGCAACTTTCAGACAACAGTGTGTGGAGGAAGACAATTATATTAAATATTTTATTGTACAGTATATAAAACTCCTTTCAACAGCAGCTCGGAATGAAATAATAATCCAAAATGTGTATAAAACTGTACTCTATCTTTCAAATGCAACAGTTGTGTTGTGGCTTTTTTTCAGATATTGATATAGAATGTAAATGAAAATTAATGGGAGATAGAGAGGGTGGCTGGAGAAATAATGAAAGAAAGAAAGACGTTTGTCTCAAGCACATTTTGAATAATGCAACAATGAAAGCTTTAGATATGCATCGCATTCTAATATGCTCTCTCTCTCTCTCTCTCTCTCTCNTCTTTCTGTAATTTTTATTCTTGCTCTATTCTCTCTCTCTCTCTCTCTCTCTCTCTTTCTCTCTCTTTTACACACACACACACACACACACACATACACACACACACACACACACACACACACACACACACACGCATATATGTATATACACACACATTCACATACGTACACAACACACAGTCGATGAAATATCAGTCTCAACATCATAATTATCTCACGTCTTAACAAGGCAACATAAGAAAATTACTAGATCTTATATTACGATATAAACAAGGATTTTAAGGTCATTCATCCTCTGATCTGCGGAATATTTCACTAATTGTAGCCCTATGCATGTTCCATGATTTAATCAGCGCACTGCTATACCAACGGGAAAACCCCCAAAACATTCGTAAAGTTTATCATAGTTAAAGCGCAATGCCCCACGGGAAAACCCCCAAAAACATTCGTAGCTGTCTTCGTAATTCTAGTGCAATGCTCACATTAACGCAAGGAGTATGTGCCTACCTACAACCTGGCCTGTTAGTAAATGGGGTTAGACTATAATGTCATCCTAAGAATAGGCCTACACTCTACATAAGTCAGTCAACTTTCTCTCGCTGTAAACAAAGTCCAATGACAGTCATGTCTTCTTCAAAGTCTAGTGGTGAGCAGGAGCGCGGCATAGATCTGAAGTTGTTTACACGGTCGTGAGTGAACCATATAAATATCACTGTGTGATGCGGTGATTTTTTTTTTCGTTAATTTTGTGATCCCATGTGGAACATTATTTTCATTTCATATTTTGTTATAAAAGACACTTCCAACTCCATAAATTTCTGTTTATATAAGGTTGCATATAATATATTAATAGTTTTTGAGTGTATACGCAACAAAGGGGTTTGTTATGGATTTATGGTATAGGTGTGTTCACTAAAATTTCTCCTGTGACCACTTTGGCTCGGATGGGAAGAAAATCCTGCAACTCTGTTTTTACACCACGAGATTCACCGAAGCCTGATGGCTATTTTCAAATATATTGTAATCATCGTCATCAGCATACTTAGATCGGGTTAAATATTTGCTTTAAAAAAATCCACATTATTTTTTCAGACACTTTAAACCGCATGTATTTCCTTCCTCCTGACCATTTCTATAAATACACTGCTGGATGTTGGGATTTTCATCCTCTGTAAGTCGCCATTACTCGTGTTGTCTGATTTCATTGATGCAGACAACTGTGCAGACGCATGCGCCAACTGTCTAAACCAATCGTCGGCTATCCTGTCTCCCTTTTTGACGTCACGCAGCATGAGCAATGGCGGTGCCCGCGGTGTGCACTTCCTGCCTTCCTGCGGTGCTTTCTCAGAAACTGTCAAGCGAAAGGAAAAACATACGTGGTTTAAATGTTATGAAAATATGATGAGGACATTAAGCTATGAAGTAAATAACTACCCTGTCCCTTTAATCATTGGGAAGTCCTAGTAATTCTACCTAGAACTGCGTGTTGTAGCTGTCTCTCAGTTTTTGATCTTGTTGCTCATCTTGATATTCTTGGTAGCCCAGGTTCTCCTGTCCAGCTCCGACTTCAATATCAATGTCCTCCACGTCTACCATGTCTCCGCCACGTCTGTCCAAGATAAAGCCAGGGCAGAAGGGGACGTACCTGAGATGGACAGTGAGACCACATTAGACAGACGTTAAAGACTAAACTCACTATCCTCATCACAGTCCTCATTGTGATCAAAATATATTGAGGGAATGTAGGAAGAGAAAGGTAAACATTTTCTCGTTTCGAAAGTGGTGTTAGTGATACGAGATGATAAAAAACGATACAACTTTGTTGTTTATATAAGACGAGAAAAGAGAGGGAGAATGGACCGCTGGAGATCAACAAAGACTTTGTTATGTATTTCATTTATAATATGTATTTCCATGTATGATGTCTATTATGCTATGTGTTTGTATTATGAATTAGATGTATAAAACTGTATGAAATTGTAAACCAATTTCCTTACGAGGTAAATAAAAGTTGTATTTTCATATTCGTGATCGTCATTGTCTTCTTGGTTTCTTATATTCTTTTTTTTCTCCACCTTTTCTCTTCCATTGCTGTGCAATGCTGCAATAATTTTTATTTTTTTTTTGTTATTACCTCGGCTGCAATCAAATGCATTACTAGTACTGTTGTTACTGGCAAGGCCGCTGCAACAACCACTCTACTATCACTAATACTGTACATCTTACTGCTTACTACTTAAACCACCACTGCTACTTCAACTACCACCATCTCTACCATCATCAACAACATTTCGTCCTCTCCTGCCCCCCCCCCCTTCTCTTTCTTTTCCTTCCTCCTTATACTTCTACAAGTACTACAACCACATATATTATTATACCCATTTATTGCACGTCAATACATACCTAAGACAAAGACACCGGTTTATAAATGGCTGTATTAGAGGCAAGTTGTACACAGATAAATCATCTCCACTGGCCCCTGTATCTAGTTTTGTCCACTTCGTTATTCCACGCTCTTCTTTTGTACCTAGTTTGGACAAACATTAATATTAACCCAATATTGTCTATAATATAAAATATGAACATTCATACAGTTTCTCAAATTGCACTCCAAAATGTTTCATGTCAGTATTGAAATGTTGGAATATCATGTATGAATTCCAAATCACCTTCATTATTGCAGCTTTCTTGAAATTCCAAGGGCTGGAAAGGGAGGGTGCCTGCCAATGAGCCAACCTTATGTTCTCTGAAAATAGTCTAAAGTCCCAACAAGATTTTCATGGAGATGGGTCAAACGAAGAGACACTGCAAGAAACTTTTCTTGTCCTGAGCTATTAAAAATAGGTTTTTTAACATTTTTTTTTAGCTCATATGTTTATTTCTAATACCGGTCAGTGAGAATGGCTTGAGTGACAGCAGTTGACAATACTTAGTAATGTATAGTAAAAAGATTTGTGCGTTTGCAACCTGTAGGGTAGCTTCTGTCCTGTTAGAGTGCGCGACCAGTGACCGATATGGGTAGAGATTATAGTGAGATCATTAAAATGAGCGTAATTATCACGTGAAAAAGAGATGGAAACCAGTTCTACTTAGTTCGTTGACTTTCTGTCATGTTCCCGAGAGGATACACTAAACTTAAGGCTTATGGAGAAGTCCGTCTGAAAATGAGGACTCTAGGCCTGAATTCCGCACTCGCCTTTTCTCATGAACCCTCTGTCTGTCAAGCCTAACCTTAGTTTTATGAAATGGCTTGACGTCCTGAAAAGTTCACTGTTTCAAAGAAAATCTATAGGATTTATGTAAACTTTCTTCAGATTGGCAAAGGACGATGCTGCTAAAAGCGAAAGACGCAAAGAAAAAAAAAATTCAGGGGCAGGGCATGGTACGAGTTAGTTTGTAAGTTCGTCAACAGTGGCGTAACCACTGAGGAGAGAACACGAAAGAGGAAACTGGGACGGTGTGAGTATCCCTACTAAGTTCTTTTCCATGGAGTTTTCGGTCTATAGAGAGCAGGATGTGAGAAAGAAAAAGACACACAAAGAATGAGAGAGAGAGGGACACATAGAGAGAGAGAGAGAGAGAGAGAGAGAAGAAAAAAGAGAACGAATAAGCAAAAGAAGAAAAGTTTATATCATTGTAGTCGACATCCTCATCATGTTAAGATCTCCTCTCCTCCCACTCTCCCTTCCCCTTCCCCCCTCCTTTCCTTTCCCCAATACACAGAAATGTCAAGATCGCGTCATTACACATAAAATGCGCCCACAAATAAAATGTAAAAATTCTATCAGCCAACGGCGAGCTAGAAACAAAAATGTGAGTACTAAAATCCGATACGATCCAACTCAAGGGTTATTAGTCTACTAATACAACAATTAACCTTTCTCATAAAGCCTAGCACTAATGCCCACGACTTCCATTGCGGTTTTTAAGTGAGGCAGTGAGCCATAACTTTGACACAAATTACTGAGAAATTAACTTTTCTACCATCGTGTCACAAACTGACCTGATATTATATAAACAGAAGACTGTTTTCAACGGCAAGGGTAACTGTATTCTCATGCCTTTTGCTCTAAAATCACGCGCTGTCTACCTGTTGTTGTTGTTTTCTTCCATTAACATGTTAAATGTATTCTAATATGCATGAAAATAAGAGTCCCTCGCTACCAAATTTCTCCATGCTGATGCACAACGGTTAGACACAATGAAACAAACGCTATCGTCCCATGAACAGGGGAGGCAATTCAATTGTCACATGTACATTAAGATTACGAAGTTATTTCCTCTGTCACTAATCGAGTTTTCCTAAAAATTATTATCCTTCCTTGTAGTCTCGTGCCAAAGTATAATTTGTCAAATAGACTGTTCTAAAATTAGCCATCTGCAACGAAGCTCACTTCCGGTTTGAGCAAAATAGTAGTGTGGAAGTGTCATCATCAAAGCTCGCTTCCCAAAGTTTCAGTCAGCGAAAGCCAAATAAAAACAGATCATTATCAGCTTGACACTATTTCTCTGACAAGGGAAAAGTGGAAAACGGAAGACATGACTGTTGGAGTTGTGGCTTGTAATGCCCGAATAACCTGACATGCATAATAAGTGACAGTAGTCGGTCTGTTGTGATTATCATATTATCACATATCGTATTCATAATCTTTATTACGATCTCCACCAAAAACGTCTTTCTCATGAGAAATAACCTTTGCCATTTTAACCAGGAAACACCAGGAGACGTACCTGGGACAGTATTATCCAGTACAAAGGCCATTGCTCCGCCCACAAACATGCTGGTACCTGCAAGCACCTGTATCACCTGGTCAGCTATATCACTTCCTGTTGGAGATAGAGATTGTCATGTGGTTACAAAAAGCGTTATCGTTTTGAATAAAATACAGAACAATAACATTGTTTCTGGCTCTGCATGTGAGAACAGCTTGTTCAACTGAAGTAACACCATCAAGAGATCGGTTGTGCTGGAATAATGTCTTGGTATTAGACATGGAACAGTGGAACCTCGATATTAAGTACTCATAATTTGTTATTAAGTAAGCTTATTAATTTCATTTGCACGGAGTCATTATTGTTATATTACAGTATTTCATTGTTCAGGTGGACCTCGATACAAATATAAATATACCTCAATATTGTATATTTTTGTTTGTTTTTGCACCAGTGCCTACGGTGTATCGAGGTTCTAGAGAAGTACTTCTATTATCCGACTATCCTAGGAAAGTCACAAACTTCAAAGTCTTACGGTGCTGAAAGCAATGGCATCTTTTCAATAATAGATCACATTTTTAGGATGATACTGACTTCAGCCAACCTACTTTCCCCAATATCGAATGTGGAATGGACATTAAAACAAGAAATGTGCCATCCCTCACTTCATTATTTCCCTTCTTCATTCCTTCCTTTTCTTTTCTTTTTTCACTTTCGCCTTCCCTCTTTCCCTTCCCTCCTCCCTCCATCCATCCTTCCTTCACTTCCTCCTCCACCCGTTCTTTCTCTCTTCCTTTCTTTCGTTCCTCTTTCCTTCCTTTCTTCTCCAGTCTTTTGACCATCATACCCCTTTCTTTCTCCTCTCTTTCCTCCTTACGCCATCTTTCCCACCAATTCTCTCATTCCTTCTCATCCTGTCCCACCCCATCTAGTTCTACCGTCTCTCACCAGTGTCAATGCTCTGTGGATTGTTACTGACCCAGATGGGCACACTCAAACCGAAGAACAACGAGACCCCGAAGACGAAGAGATTCCGGGAGGAATTCAGATCAACAAACTGCAGGTTGGAGATGCCCACAGCTCCCACCATACCTGGAAAATAGATCAAGAGGAAACTGAGAGCTTGCGCACTAACGATGGGATCTCTAACCATCGTAAAAATGACATTAGCCCTGTATGTACAACGCTACTAAATGTACATTCAGCACTGATGCAGTAACAGTGGTAATAAAGATCTCATCATCAATGCACTAACTCTCAGATATATACAGAGAATTCACCGCTTTTCGAAAAAATATTCTCAAGAACATGATTCAATTACGACCGAGAACTTGCGATTAAAGACGGGATCTCTCACTATTGTAAGAATAACATTAACTTTGCATGTTGAACGCTACCAAGTGTGCTATCAGCACCGATGCACTAGTAAAATTCTTACAATGGTAATAGATCCCATTGCCAAAGCGCAAGCTCTCAATTAAGAACAATATAATAAAACCTCATAACTCGAATTCATAGGACCGGCTAGCGCTAATAAATTCTTATTTCTAAGGTATTCATTGTGAACAGGAGCTATGCACGGAGTAGGTAGGGAATAGAATTACACACAGTCATGATCTTCAAGATAGGAGCTAAAGTGCGAGACATACTAGAGAGAATAGAGCTAAAAAGCTTTATTTGTTCCCCACAAGAGAATAACATAAATGGGGAATTCCCATACATTTTGTCAGGCCATTTTAGTAATGATAAACGTTTCTCTTTATGTTTGCTACGTTCTCGCTGTTTCAGCTTTTACCTTTCATCGCTCAGACACCTGAGTTCCTTTAATACTCAGTATAAATGTCACATTGTGAGATCCTTGTCTTTGTTCAGATAACATTTCTGAGGATTCAGATGCTATAGAAATTCATAAGAACTCTTTGGCGTTCTCGTAAGACGCACTATGCCTTCCTAGGGGTCGGATTCAGGTCCGTAAATCGCAACTCTGCAGGCTTTGCCCTGCAGGTGGTGATGGTGGTGGGGGGNGGGGGGGGGGGGGGCAGCCCAGAGATCATGGATCCCCCAAGAATGGAAGAGAAAAACAGGATAAAAATGACGGGAGTCCCAGGCGATGGTCTTGAGAGCCCCCCCATCCCCTGACCAGATAATCACAGCTCTGGCCGGGCCGTTTTTACTTTCTTCTAGCAGCCAGTCCGTGGAGTAGGCACAGCTAGATCGTTGTCGTCATTTGAGAACTTGTGCAGTAACGATGGGACCTCTTACCGTGGTAAGAATTACAGTAGTGCACTGGTGCTGAAAGCACCTTTAGTAGCTTTACACATGCAGAATTAATTCAAATTACAAATCTGCATGTTGAACGCTACTAAGGAAACATTCATCACTGATGCATCAATGTAATTCTTACGATGGCAAGAGATCCGTGTTAATGCCCAAGCTCTAAATTAACGGCAAGTATTGTCTCTGTTTCCAACACCGTCTGATACTTCACACTGTACTTACCAAACATGGCGAAGAAAAGTCCGCCCACCACAGGGTCAGGTATAGTCACGAACAAGGCCCCAAACTTCCCAAGACAACCCAGGATGATCATGATAACCCCAGCAACCTGAATCACTATCCGGCTGCCCACCTAGTGAAACAAATTCCACGAAATGCTTGATTTCAAGGAAGTGATTAGAATTTTGGAGAAAAAAATAATTAGTTTCCTCGAATGGCCGTAAGCATAATCCTTTAGTTATTTAACGTTGTGCAGTAACCACGGATAACTCTCAAAACTATGGTATGGACTATGCATACAGCCAAGGAATACGTAAGACAAGACTATGTAACTGTCGATAGAGAGATGTCTTCCTCAGTTCGAAACAGGACTGTCGCCCTCGTACTAGATCTATTCAAGGTCTTCTTTAGCACCTACTTTTCTCCCTCTTTTTTGAGCCCTGTATGAACTGCTTTCTATGAATTATTCTACATTGATTTAGAAATGTTTTCTCCATTGAGGTTAAAGTATTTCCCTTGCTCTGTTTTTTTAATGAAAAGAAAAAAGGCTACAAGGCTCCAACTGTGCCTGAAATTTATGTCTTATCAAGATTACAAATCCTGTTACAGTTTTTTTCACATCCTGACATGGCCTGGCGGGGTTATTGAAAAGGAGAGGTTTGTACTATAGCGGATAGGGTTGTACACAATGAGCGATTTGGCTTAGTAATAAATGCCAGAAATCTAAAACGTCTCCAGAGAAGTTGCTCTATTCGAGTATTGAATGAAGTTGATAAGCCTTTTTTGTCATATTGGCCTTCACTTGTGGGCACAAAGGCTAACACTTAACCCTGACATTATACACTTATACTTTGCCGAGATCTCAGTATAAGACCAGCTACAAATTCACAGCTCGAGCAAGATATTTTGGCCCATTTAAAAATATGGTTATTGTTTGAGGGTTGTTTGGTCTTGAGGGATATTATTTACCCACCTTGGAAATATAAACCATCTTGGCAACATGACAGCTGGAAGGTGGTTGTGTGGTTTGTGAGCTGTGAGTTGGGAGGTTAAAAATTGTCAAGTCTAAGGTTTGCTATGTCTTCGATATAATTATATAATATTGTATGGCAATGCAAACCAATTTCCCGAAGGGATAAAGAAAGGTCTTGTTTTTAGTTGTTTTCAGTTTTCTTTACCAAAGGAGAACAGACATGAACTTACCTTTGTAATACCTATGGCGCCAATATTTTCACTGTATGATGTGTTGCCTCCTCCAGCGCCCCATGCTCCGGCTAACAGACAAGTGATACCTTCCATCCCAATACCTGGCCAGACAGGATGAAACTAACATTACAAACAGTGTCAGGTCTTCTTCATTTTGCTGCAGCATCAGTGACCTAAGAATTAGTGAAAATATTCTTTTCTCTTGGGTCGATGGTGGGATGGTCATAGTGGTGGTGGTGATGGTTGCAAATAAACAGTGTGGTCACTTTTCTCTGTAACTGTTGCTCTTATTATGACCAATGTGATCGCTGTTGACCACGACTTGTTTGGGTGATTTTTATTTTATTGTGTTAAGTCATCTAAATCTATGTTTGATTTCTATATTATCACGCTCATTTCACATTCGCCTAAGCCTCTTTTTTTTTGAGGTTTTCAGAGATTTGGCGCTTCCAACCCGTTGCTTAATGGCAAATGAAGAGGCAGGTCCTGGTGTGGTTTAGCTTGTAAAACTGGATATAATAAAGAATCAAAACTTTACATTTGTTTTAAAAGAAAACAAGAAGATAATGAAAGATCATTGTAATATAAACAACTTGATCATTACCAAATTGACTCAGGTGAATGTAGAATGAGCGTGACGATAATTATTTTATGTAAAAACAACCCGGAAATAAATTTCTTGTGGTGTATTGTCCATCTGCACCCTTGACAAAACATGCTCATTAAATCTGCCTACCTCTGCTAACAGCACTTCCGGGTGGCGGTGGCGCGCCTGCAAGTCGTGCGCATGCGTAGTAATCTCCAACAGACTCTATGGTGGAAGCCACTACGGCGGCCATCATACCCAGAGCACCTGCTAGAGTGACAGAGGGAACGCCCCACTGACCTATGGACAGACAATAATACAGGAATTTTTGTACGTAGAAAAAGAACATGGAGAGCATGCAATGCCGCTGTTTGAAGCCGGTGATTGGTCGTTTTTAGACGAAAACTGCTTCCTAACTAAGTATCCAGTGTACTAACTAGGAAGTGCTTTCCCATGGTAATTGCATATTATATGATCATAGCGGGAAGTTTGGCCATCGTCCAATGCTGCATTCACCTGTTGGATCGTTACATGAGAATCAAAGTCTTGGAATAAAAAATATAACGAGGCCTCATGACTTTGAACTTCATGGGAAAGTAGCTTGAAAACAAATTAAAAGATCTGTGTCGATTTTATGAGCTTACTGAATGCTGCACGCTATTAAAAGACGTAAGGGTGAGCAGACACAAACAATGATGCTCACACCGTGAGAGGTCAAGAGGAAAGTGCTCAAGAAGACAAAGGCGTTAGCATCTGTTTGTGTCTACTCACTCTCCATTTCTGTTGCTCGGTGTTTCGTGTCCATCATGCACTACACCTATGCAAACTTTTAAAGAACAACTAGTGACTGTGGATTTTCTTGTAAGTGAACATGGAGAGAGAAAATAATTTATTGGGGCAAATTGCATCAGGCTGCCGGAACCTAAGACACAATGACCTCACTCCGTCCAGTACCTGGGTAAGGAAATCGGAACCACTCTGATTCTTCCAGCACGTATTTTCTGGCGTCTGTCCTTGCTTCATAGCCCCACTTGCCAGCTGTGTCAGGCAACGCCCCTGTCTCCGTAAGGATAACGCAGATTACCCATGACAAGATCACGGCAAAAAGAACCTGTAGAGGCGGAGTCACGTATGAGAGAGGGGTGGGGTAATATTTGATATCTGTCTGTGTGTCTGTTGTCTCTTCATCTGCCTCTACGTCTGTCCGTCTGTACGTACTTCCTCTGACTGTCATTCCATTTGGTTGTCTGTCTGTCTGTCTGTCTGTCTGTCTGTCTGTCTTTCTTTCTGTCCTTCTGTTTGTCTGTCTGTCTGTCTTTCTGTTTGTCTGTCTGTCTGTCTGATGACTGACTGACTGACTGACTGACTGACTGACTGACTGACTGACTGACTGACTGACTGGCTATTTGTTCTGTCAGCGTGCTGGTCCTTTCCTCTATCTGCAGCTTTTGTGTAAGGATATCTGTTACCTGTGTTCTCACACACAATGTGTGGGGACATGGAGAAACGGGCTTAAGACGGAAACAGATGAGCGAAGAAAGAGATAAATTGAATATTAGGTCATATGTGAAATTTCATCCAATTTCATATTTTTGCCTGTTGACAGTCTTTGTCCATTTTCGAATCTATGAATGAAGTCTTGTGCACGACTTCAACCGATAATTCATAGATGTCGGGTTTTTTTTAATCAGCTTTGTGAAACGACCCGATTCCTTGTTGTTATTTTTACACCCGCTTGACTGCGTATGCAGATTAAAATTCTTTTTTGTTGCATTGGCCATTTTTGTCGGCCTTTTACGAAACGTGCATCAAGAACAAGACGGCCGAGACCGAGTTCTATATGTATGGAAAGTTTTCGGCATCTTTAAAATGAAACCAAGTGCGCATGTATCAATCTTCACAACAACAACAACTGCGCATCCATGTGATGTCCATTTACACACGTTAATGCAATGCAATGTCAGCTTTAAAGCCCAATTTCTCAATAGTGTGATTTTGGGGATGGCCTTGTTAAAACTGTCATAACTCAGTCATTTTCTAAGATATTTCAAAAAGTTAAACTTCTCCATACGCAGATATAGATTCCTTTTTCAAAAATGTCATAATTCTCTGTATCCATATAATTGCACTTGTGCCCTGTTTTCCCATGTCGTCACACACACACACACACACACACACACACACACACACACACACACACACACACACACACACACACACACACACACACACACACACACACACACAC
>JAWQUT010000018.1:3463461-3475105 GCA_033807755.1 Ellobium chinense | reverse complement strand
AATGAATGAATGAATGAATGAAAACAAAGAGACACCGATGTGGAGAAACATAATATGGAAGATATAAACACCAAATTTGTAACCATGAAAAGAAAGATCCGGGATGGATGAATAGATCGATGAATAAATGACGTTGATGTTAGAAGTATCCATAACTTAACATAGTGATGAAAATAATGAATCATTAGTTAGACCTTAAGTTGAAAGATCAGTGCCACCAAGAAGAAAAGAAAATGCAGGTTGATGTATCTAGTCACTCTATACCTATTTATGTGAAGGATCTTTCGACTATATTATAGAATGATGATAAGACACTGGTTCTACCCACAGAGTACTGTAGAGGAGGAAACATACCTGAAGGTTTTAGCCATGGGCTCTGGAGCATTACGGACTTCCTCCAAGTAGTCGTAGATGCAGCTGGGTTTGTCTTGACAGGCCATAGCCCACAGTACAACTCCTAAAGAGTAAGCGTCCAGCTAGGGGATTCAAAATTATGAGATATATTTACTAACTACAAAAATAAAACTCATATCAAATAGTCCAATATGGCGTTTCTTTTTTTTTTTCTCTTTCTTGATGCCATATGATGTGACACACTTCTTTTTGCCCCAGTTCCTGTTTAGTTGAAACATCAATTTTAATGGCTTTTTGGCCAGCCACTATAGTCCATAGAAATTCAAGAAGAGTACACGTTTATTATACTATCAGAAGGAAGAAAACGAAATCCATGAAAAATGTACAAGTCGGCAACATACTAGTAGTCCCCTCCTCCGCCACTAAACACACACCGACACATTCTCAAACTAAATCGAGTGAGGAATAATAGTTAAGTGTGTGTTCTAAGTTGTTAGTATGAAAAGGGGTAGGGTGTATCCTGCGTATTACCATCTTTACTAACTGACAACAGTTGTTATCTCATGCTGAGGAAAACACCCAGCCATCATGGTTAATAATAATAATAATAATAATAATAATAATAATAATAATAATAATAATAATAAAGAGAATTTCTAAAGCGCCTCACCCCCGAAGAGCTCGAGGCGCTTTACATTGTAAAAATTCGCATGCATTTCCTTCAAACACCAGACATACCACAACCACAAACATACACACTCACACGCACTTATTTCACATATAGACGTACAATTCAAAACTATTCCTGATAAAGCAGGCATTTCAAAGACGGACTGCAGCAGCTACTTATGACATGTACTTCGCAAATAGATGTGTTTTTAAATGGCATTTGAAAGATTCAAAACTGGAAGAATTTCTAATATTTTCTGGCAATGAGTTCCAAATAAGTGGCCCAGAATAACAGAAAGCCCTATCACCATACTTCCTTAAATTAGATCGAGGTACAGATAGCTGTTTTAAATTTTTAGATCTTAAGTTTCTTGATGGTGTATATGGGCAAAGTACATCTACCAGGTATGATGGTGCAGATGACTCCTGGGCTCGAAAACAGAGTGTTGCCACTTTATACTCAATCCTAGCTTTTACAGGTAGCCAGTGTAATGTTCTAAGAAGAGGAAGGCTGTGATGGACTTTTGATGTCTTGAGTGCTAATCGCGCCGCATTGTTCTGAATCCTCTGAAGTTTATTTAGCTTATCCTCTGGCAATCCTGTTAATAGTGAATTACAATGGTCCAGCCGTGATAGTATGAAAGCTGAAATAAGAGTTTTAACAGCATCCATTGAGAGATAGGGTGCTATGCGCCCTATTCTTCTAAGTTCAAAATATGATGCTCTAGTTAACTGATTAACCTGGTTCTCCATTGATAAAGTACGGTCAAAAATAACACCAAGATTTTTTGCCTTGTCAGAGAAAGCTACGTCACAACCCGCGATCGAAATGCCTGTCTGTGACAACAATTTTAGTTTTGCTTCTGTGGAGCAGGGCATGACTTCAGTTTTATCGCCATTCAGTTTCAATTTGTTTGCTTCCATCCAGTTCATGACGGATTCAATGCATACTTGTAAGTCTGCTACAAGAGTATCAATTTGACCTGGAAAAACAGACTTGTAAATTTGTGTATCATCAGCGTACACATGATATTTCATGTGATGTTGAGTGATTACATTTGCAAGAGGCTGAGTATATAATGTATACATTATGGGACCTAACACTGAGCCTTGAGGCACACCAAATTTCAGTAAAACTTTCTTAGAAACGTTGCTCTCAATGAGAACAGACTGAAAACGGTCGCTGAGATATGACGTAAACCAGGATAACACAGTTCCCGACAGGCCATATGTTAATGCCAATCGCTTAACCAAGATGGTATGGTCTAAAGTGTCAAATGCTGCGGACAGATCAAGCAAGGAAAGGATGGAGACCATGCCCTTATCTGCTGCATTAAGAAGATCATTTGTTGTACATAGTAATGCCGTTTCTGTACTATGATTTTCCTTGTATGCTGACTGATAAACATCCGTGAGGTTATTTTTAGAAAGGTGTTCCTTAAGTTGAGAAAGTAAATCTTCTCTAAGACTTTAGACAAGAAAGGTAAGTTTGACACTGGACGATAGTTTTTTAGGTTATTAGGATCAAGATTTGCCTTCTTAAGCAGTGGAGTTACTATAGCCTCTTTGAAAGATGAAGGAACGACTCCACTGGTGAGTGATTTATTCACGATGTTGGTGATGGTATCAACAAGAACATCAATACTTTTTGTAAGAAGGGTAGTTGGAATTGGATCCAGGCAGCATGACTTAGGTGGAGATGCTAAGATAATCGTCTTCACACAGTTTACGGTAACTGGGCGGAATGAACTAAATGGTTCCCCTTCAAAAAGAGCAAAAGTTGGACTGGAATCTGACAAATCAAGCTGATCCCTAATATCTTTAACTTTATCATTAAAAAAGTGCACAAATCTGTCTGGCAGCTCACTTTTTGGGATATTATTAGGAAGGATTGAAGATTTCTTTGTGCCAGACAGCTCATTTGACACAGAAAAAAGAGCTTTAGCTGTTTTACAATTCGTGATCTTATGACTAAAATGATCTTTCCTAGCATTCACAATGAGTTGCTTTACTATTCTATTCATTCCACAGTAAATGTCACGATGCACAGTTAATTTTGTTTTCTTCCATTTTCTCTCTGCCTGTCTGCGTTGTTGCTTGGCTTGCTTCAATTCGAGGGTGAACCAAGGAGCTGAGGGACGTGATGTAACAGAGCGAGTGGTCAGGGGAGCATGTTTGTCCAAGAGATGACGTAGTTGCATGTTGTATAGGTCAGCCGGGTCATCGATGTCTGTGGTTGTAGGCAGTGACCTCTGAATATCAGCACTAAAGGCATCATTATCAATCTCTTTTATATTTCGTGATGTTACACAGCGCCTGACTGTTTTCGGCTTCTCCATATGAAGCTCAAATGTGATGAAGAAATGATCAGACAGGCACTTATCCACGACCTGAAGGTTTTTAATGTTATTTTCGTTTCGAAGGATCAGCCAGTCCAGCGTGTGCTGGTGCTTATGTGTAGGAACCCTGATACACTGCTGCAGGTCATGGTTGTCCAGCATAGTCTTGACAGACTGGACATAAGTTTCAGACAAGGAGTCATAATGCAAGTTGAAATCACCTAAAATTATAACGTGATCACTTTTGCAGACATAAAGATCAAGAAGATCTGCAAACTCTGATATGAACATGCTGATTGTTAACTTGTTCTTCCTGTTTGGTGGTGGGCGATATATACATATGTAAATGACTGTCCGTCCAGCATGAAAACTTTGAGCCTCAACAGCCTCAAAAGACTTGAACTGGTTAAGTGCTTTAAATGCCATTCTTACAGAGTCTCTATATGTCACACAGATGCCACCCCCCCTGCCCGAGAGTCGAGGGTACGAATAGCTCGTAAATCCGTGTGGCGTCATTTCACTTATGAAGACTTCATCACCAGAGGAGCTAAACCAGGATTCAGTGATAAAGATGATGTCACTGCTGCTTTCCTCCATTAAATCGTTCAGCAAGTGCGTTTTATTACGAGCAGACTGTGCATTCAGATATGCTATCTTCTGGTGATGTGATGAATCGTGCACAGATAACATGGTGTTAATATAGATAAGATTCACAGAGTGGACACTGGAGTTCTTTGATGTAATATCCAGTTGAACAGATATCGAATTGATCATGGCGTCAGTGGCGTCATTTCACTTATGAAGACTTCATCACCAGAGGAGCTAAACCAGGATTCAGTGATAAAGATGATGTCACTGCTGCTTTCCTCCATTAAATCGTTCAGCAAGTGCGTTTTATTACGAGCAGACTGTGCATTCAGATATGCTATCTTCTGGTGATGTGATGAATCGTGCACAGATAACATGGTGTTAATATAGATAAGATTCACAGAGTGGACACTGGAGTTCTTTGATGTAATATCCAGTTGAACAGATATCGAATTGATCATGGCGTCAGTGGCGTCATTTCACTTATGAAGACTTCATCACCAGAGGAGCTAAACCAGGATTCAGTGATAAAGATGATGTCACTGCTGCTTTCCTCCATTAAATCGTTCAGACTGTGCATTCAGATATGCTATCTTCTGGTGATGTGATGAATCGTGCACAGATAACATGGTGTTAATATAGATAAGATTCACAGAGTGGACACTGGAGTTCTTTGATGTAATATCCAGTTGAACAGATATCGAATTGATCATAGTGCACTTTTGCTGTGACTGAGAGGTTGCCTTAGGAAAGACATTTGTACATACGGTAATCTTTCTTTGCTTCCTCCTGCCTCCTCGTTTCCCCCTTCTCTTTTTCCTATTGAAAGTAAACTGTTTGTGCACTGGGGCTGAGTTGGTTATTCCCAGCAACACAGTTTTTGCCAACACATGAAGAGTAGGTATTTGTTTACTCACGATCCTCAGAGCATGAAGCTGATAACTGGTGTAATAAATCTTGTTATGACTGCCTTTGTTTACATAAGGACTGAAACTGTTTATGTTTTCACTTGTGAACACAGGTCGCATAAAGTGGCACAAGGCTAGATAAAAAAGAACATGCCCAAACATGGCCACCATTTGATGAAATTATTAGCCTAAGTGCTCCAAGAAACTTCTTGATTTTGACACCTTTAGATGCACTGAATTATGCACATTAGTCCAATATAAAATATTTCCAAAATAGTCCAAGATTGAATGAGAAACTGCACAAAAACACACTCTAAGAGCAGAGCAGCTGCCTGCCAGGCGCTGAACACTGATCATTTGTCATGATGTGCATACAGTTTACAATGCAATACAGTGTTACATATTTCATTTATGATGATCATATGTACATGAGATGTGTGTTTGTATTATGAATGAAGTGTATAACATTGTGTATGGCACCGTAAACTACTGTCCTAATTTCTCTTCGGCGTCAATAAAAGTCCTAACTTTTTGTTGTTTTACGATAGTTCGTTCTTCTCCTTTATACTACTTTAGGCCCAAGCCTTTATTACCCGGATGTATCGCTTGGTGGGTGATTTAAGACTTTAATACTGGGATATCTTTCTAATCTAACTGTAAACAGAATGATCTACAGCAGGGTTTCCTGGCCTTCCTCGCTGGAAAAAACACAAAATTGGCACAGGGATAATCATACAGTAAACATCGTGATGGCAGTGTGGAGTTCTCACGAACTGACGCTGTCAAATCTAGCTCAATGGGCTCGAATCTCGGGCCTGGCGGTTTACATTGTGGTGTCCTTGAAGCCAAGAGCGGAGCTACCTACAAGCGCGAGGTCCCCTACAAGCTTCGGGCTCCTACAAGAATGGGCCCCTTACAAGAATGGGGCCCCTTACAAGGGCAGGGCCCCCTTGCAAACACAGAGCCCCCTGCAAACAGAGCCCCCTGCAAACACAGAGCCCCCTGAAAACATAGATCATGCCCAAAATCCTCCACATAGCCTATTGTAATATAAAGCAGCTGTCAGAGAGTGCCTTCTACCTTACCTTTTCTCCCGCTACTCTTTTCCTTCCAACTTTTTCATTATCGCCTGTGACTTCCACGGGTCAAGTATAGCAGCACCCGTCTATGGGTCCGCCTGGCACACACTTGTGTTATTCAACACGAAGAAGTAGATCTAGACCACTGAAGGCAAACCTGCAGTAGTAAAGTCAACACCAACACCCACAGCAATACGTAGACAGACGGTCCATGTTTTCATATCGCCACTCCTATGATATATCATAGAGTCACTTTGAAAACATCTCGCATTGCTCCGCTTAAAATAGCTTCTAATTTTTTTAACTGTTGTAATGTTGTACTGCTGACAGTGTAGTAAATGTTTCATTTACCAGGTTTCCTTTACACATGTGTTCTACCAACGCCTCTCTTTTCTGTGATAGACAGACAGTCCAGAGTGACCTTGTATTCATTCCCTCAATTGTTGTCACTCTGGCAATGTAGTTTTTTTCCCCCTGCAGTGAAAGTTATTTTTGTCTACATCTCCTTACGCACGATGTTGTAGCAAATTCAGTGGAAAAATCGTATAAATTTTACTTTTTAAAAAAAGTAAACCAGAGATTATACTTTACAGTTCACGGCTGTTTATAACAACTTACGAAAAGCGATTTTTTTCCCCATCATACCAGTTTCCTATTTAGAGGACAATGACTTTTCGTATAGTCATAAAAGAGAAAATCCCTATGAGTAGCAACACTGATCCCTCCCCTCCCCCTTCCTTGTATAGCCTGCTCCATACCAACACCCCTCCCCCTTTTTCCAAAATAAAAATAATGTTGGTAGATCATCATGGACCTACAATCCTCACAACCTAGCCTCGTCGTCCCAACTTCTTCATCATTGACGGCATACAGAATCTCACTGGCAAATGTTGTTTGACGTGCTTAGCCATAATTAATTTGATGAGCAGAGGTTTCAACCAGGACTCTCACTCGTTCCAAGCCTGTGGCCGTATGCATAATCCTTGCATTAATGAACACATTTGTGAATCACTTGTGAAACATCATCGTTTTCCGTATCTTCTCTCCTTCCATTCGCTTTTCCTTTTGTTTTCATTAAGTCTCTTCTCTCTTCTTTCTCTCCCCTCTTCCATCTCATCTTTCATTCTGTCTCTTGAAAACGTTTTTTCCTAGGATGAGAAAGGGGNGGGGGGGACTGGCTCCTAATCAAGTCTCCAGTAGGGAACAAACTCGATTTCGACGTAAGTGAGCAAGCGTTTGTCTGTGTTTTAGTAAAGACAAGGAGATAGGGGAAGAATTAAACCCAGTGAAATCGAGCACACACTGATACCGGGATTTACGGTGGGACTGGAAATATGAGAAGTGTGTGTAAACAACCGTGGGGAAGCCCCAAACTATTAATAATGTTCTCTGTAGTTAACGCAAGGATTATACATTATACATACCGCCACTGGAATCTTCACATTAACCGAAAAAGATAATTTTCAGTCTTAAGGATCTCTGTTCCCTCATCCACTGTTACATCACTATCCAATATTTCCTGCGTTTATTTCGGCGAATCCATTCAATAACAATAAATGAGGGTTAGCTGAAATTCATTGTCTGCTTAATAGTACATTTTATTATAATATATATGTATATTAATGTATGAATAGTTTCCGCTTGATGTCCCAAGATGAAGGAACATGACTATAAACAATTGATCATAAAGATCCCAGTTACACTTTGTCACCCCCCCCCCCCCCCNCCCCCCATGGTGAAACTTCAAAGTAAACCCTAGCGTCTAGTTCCCTTACTTATGTGGGCGTTACAGACCCTCTACGAAACGGAATATACGACAGTTGGGGAAGTTTATCTAAACAGGGGAAATAGGGCGGAAAAGTGGGTGGAAGGAAGAGAGGTTTGGCAGAGGAACAAGGACAGGAGGCTACTGATTTCAAGCAAACTGGGGAAAGGGGTTCGAAGTGGGGGGNGGGGGGGGGGGGTAGAGAAAGGAGGTGAAATGGTGCCTAATACTGACCGTACTAAACAAGTGAGAGACTATCAGAAGACAGAAAGAAAGAAAGAATGAAAGCTAAGAAAGAAGAGAGAAGACACTACATAAAGAAAAAAAAAGGATGGCGAAAGGAAGAGGAGAGGCCATTGACTGAAGTGATGTTACGCAACAGTGATGTACCATAAAATACACATAGACTATCTACTGTTACGTAATTTGCTTCGTATTTTCTCTGCTTCGTGTTTTTAGACTGTTCAGGGAGGATTAAGGCAAGCTTAGTGTCAGGGAAAAAATGCTTTCATTGCCCTGGGGTTTTCTGCACTATTCGTATGTTTCATCCTCCGATGTGCTCGTCTATTCGTGTATTATGTTTTTCGCCTATAAAATCCACAGTTCCTATGGTCTGGGCTCTGATGTCAATAAACGTGTCAAACCTATTAAACTTCCTTTTTAACAGGACTGTAAATCTGTTTTTGGTAAAAGCTAGTCTATGCTATGTAAACACAGGTACTGTGTCTGTTGAAAATGTTATGCTTAAATTAGAGAGGAGTAGCTGGGTATTTTACAACAGTTGGCACTTCATTGTGACTTGGGCAATACTGAAATTCATAATTATGTAAAAACACAGTGTTTTGTTGTTGTTGTTCTTCTTCTTCTGCTTCTTCTTCTTATTATTATTATTATTATTATTATTATTGTTTTTATAACATATATTCTCTATGTTAATGTATTCGGCCTTTTTCAATGAATTTTTGTTCATAGTTTTATAACGACAGAAGTCAAGTGGTGTGGAAAACATGTGGGGCGTATCAATTTTTGTGGCGAATTAGATCTTGTCGTGCTAATATAAGAATTGAAATAAATCCTGTTTCTCTCCAAATAAAATCATTCATCTGCAATATACGATATTTATACGTTAACACAGACGTTGTATAAAAATGAGCTTTCTATTTGTCTGTCTGCTTGGCTNCTGTCTGCCTGCCTGCCTGCCTGTCTGTCTGTCAGTCTGTCTGTCTGTCTGCCTGTCTGCATGCCTGCCTGCCTGCCTGTCTGCCTGCCTGCCTGCCTGCCTGTCTGTCTGTCAGTCTGTCTGTCTGTCTGTCTGTCTGTCTGTCTGTCTGTCTGTCTGTGAGTGACCTACCCTTCCTCTATACACAATTAATTCACTGTTGCCTACTTGTTAAGGTTTTCAAGTATACGTCATCACCTGGTCCAAGTTCCGCTTGGCTGGCCAGAGCGTAGTGTAACCCCAGAAAAAAAATTCATTGTGAGGGTCAGGTCTCACCAAACAGGGTCAACAGGTCAGCTGAATAAGGGTTGATTCCCCAAAGATTAAGACCCCGCAGTGATTATTTCATGTAATGTACCCCTTTCTCGCTTTTACCCCTTACCCTATCCACCCCCGCTTCCTTCCACTTCCCCCCCTCCCCCCTTTCAAGGGTAAACAAATTCTGAACTATTCATCGTTTGTTCGGTCTTTCGTGCAAAAGCAATAATTTATTCTTTTTTTTACACTGTCTAATGGTCTGTGGGCTGTGACATATTATATTTTACAACTACACGTTCGTCTAACTCGCTGTCTATCTTCCTTTCACATGCTGTGTAATTACAGTGACCCTTTTTTTCCGGGGGAGGGGGGGGGAGGAAAGGATGGGAGTGTCCCCTGACTGTGGCAATGTGTTAATTAAAGCGAGGATATGGATACACCCACAGGTCTGAAAGTTAAGTCTCTATCGGCACGCATTACATAAATGGGTGACGTATGATGTTTACTGAAGAACTTGTTTTCCTTATGCTTGTGAGACGGTGTTAACATGATGAGGATTGACCGAATTTTCATCGCCACTCCCAAGCCATATTTCAGTTCAGTCCAACTGTACGCCGTAGTTTTAATGCAGTCTGGTGCCCGAATCAGGAGATACCAGGCGATGAATTTCATGGCATGATTTGAAATGTTTTGGCTTCCACGCAGACAGGAAAAAAATTCTTACCAAAATTAAACCACACTAACCCCAACACCTATAAAGCTAACTTACTCTACCAAAACTACACAGGTCATGATCTGTCTCATTCAATACTTGTTGTAGTTTTCATTCTTAGAGTCCGAATTAAACTATCCGACCCAATTTGATTGTTCATAAAGTTGTAAATATGGTATGGCTGAATCCACATTTTTGTACCCAATACTCTCTGGGAATAAAGTTATGTTGTGTTATGTTATGTTATGTTATGTTATGTTATGTTATGTTATGTTATGTTATGTTATGTTACGGCACGGCACGGTACGTTACGTTACGGTACGGTACGGTACGGTACGGGACGGTACGGCACGGCACGGCACGACACGGTACGGTACGGGTACGGGTACGGTACGGTACGGTACGGTACGGTACGGTATGGTATGGTATGGTATGGTATGGTATGGTATGGTATGGTATGGTATGGTGTAGAATCACTTATCTATCTGAATGAGGTATTTTCAGACGGGTCAGTCACGCCACGTGATCTAGGGATTGCTAGGATATTTTGATAAATGATGAGTATGCAATCACAGAAGCCAAGAAACAGGTCGAAGATAACAAAATATGAAAAATTAAGTTGCAATAGTTGCAGTCTCGACTAGATTTCCGCCTTTGGGCTTAACGACATCTTACTTAGATTTCAGAATGGTTCATATAAATCTTGGTTAGGTGGTAGTTGAAGTTGTGATATCGCTGGTGGTGCTGTGGTGTTGTTGCGCATGTTTTTGCGTGAGCATAGAAAGACGCATTAACAATGCCCTGAATGTTACGACACAATATTTAATAAAAAGACAGAAAGACGTAACAATTTAATGTACTGAATGTATCTTGTATTCAATGTCGGTCACGGTTCAAGAAAAATACATGTTTGCCTGGTCTAGAAAACATTTTCATAATTTTTTTGCAAAACTTACCTTGACACGGTAATCCCCACGATAAAAGTCGTTTTTCACTGTTGCTGTCACCCCAAGTACTTCTGGTGAATTGTCCTGGTCTACGGACGACCTGTCAAATAAATGGCGTACCTTGACCCGGTGAGGAGTAGATGGCGGGCAGGTGAATTCAGAGGCGTTGTGTGTGTTCGTGATACCAGATTCGCATCCGGGATGCCATACGGCAGACAGGGCCATCTGTAACCAAGCCTTTTCAGCAGGCTGACTGCTTAGCCAGGCCTAGATATATTGCTATTAACCTTCTATCGCTTTTCTTGTTCTACGCCTCCTCACAAACATCAGTCTCTCATTCTTTTTATCTTGTATTTGCTCTGTTACACTTTCCGGGTTTAGTCCGTTCAGTTGTGGCACTGTGACATTAAACTGGAGAATGTTAACTCCAGAGATCTGCACCTTGCATGAAGTGTCAGTCACAAGTGTAAGACATGGTCAGAAGTATTGGCTGGACTGTGACCTACTTCACTCCAATGCACCACTTCTGTGCAACCATAACAAGTTGTGATAGTTGTAAGTAAATACTACTCACTTTATTTAACTGTAAAAGCATATTCTTTATGAACTGTTGCATTCCTCATATCAAAATAAAATACACAGGATCATGATCTTTTCAGTGACTCTGCCTACCCACCATTACTGCGAAGCAAATCATTCACTCAAACAAACTGGCTCGACTCTGAGAATAGAGACAAGGTGCATGGAAAGGTGCATTTATTATGAATGGGTCAGTCAGACACTCGCTCGTCAAGGGGGTGGAGGGG
>JAWQUT010000018.1:3430141-3446197 GCA_033807755.1 Ellobium chinense | reverse complement strand
GGGGGGGGGGGGGGCAAGAAGAAGGTCATTTATGCGACATTACCTAAAAGGAAAATATCACATAGGGAGGTATGGATATTAAAGGCTGACCACCAAAGTGTCATCTCGAGTGTAGATGATATAATAGAATACAGAAGGACCTCTTTAAGTGAAGCCTCTTCCAGCAGGTGGGTGATGAGGGAGGTTGGAAAGGTTAAGAGAGGAAAGGAGGGAGATAGTTTAAGTGATATCAACTATACTTTTAAAGATAAATTATCACCTGTGAAGATTTATATTGTGGAGACTATCCACCAAAGTGTCATCTCTCGAGATATGTATTGTGGAATCGATCCACCAAAGTATGATCCTGAGAGATAGGTATTGTGGAGACTATCCACCAAATCATCTGTGTATTGTCGAGAGGACCCACTAAACTACCATCTCGAGTGTAGATGATATAGTGAAATAAAGAAGATCTTCCTTTATCCAGTATTTGAAAGAGCCTTCATTTCAAGTTCTTGGTGAGTTCGATTTGATAAAGAATATTTAATTATACCGAGAAGAGAGCGGTCCACAGAATATATGGGATGTTAAACAAATTCGAAATGGTCAAGAAGATTCTACTACCGCATTTTCTCTTTAAAAGTTTTTTTGGTTTTTTTTGTCAGTACGATATGATCTAAAGATCGTAGTTTCGATTCCCGACTACGGTCATGTTATAAGTGATTCGGGAAAGCACTCATTCACATCGTCCTCACTTCACCCGTCTGTTAAATGGGTACCTGGCTATAGGCAATGAAAGATATTCTCAGAGCTAGTGATCAGCACCTGTAAATGGCAGAGGTACCGTATACTACCCAGGGAGATGATACAATCCTAGCGCAACCTGGCCTGCTGGGGTAATAATAGTGTGAAGTCACGTCAGCAGCCATCAGTCTGGATACTAGACTTATATATAGCATATTATTATTATCATTATTATTGTACTATTATTAGTTAAGCCATCATTATGGATGCAATGTATGTCTCCGCAGGGCGTAGGTCTTACATCTTACACACTGTTTGTTGAGATGATGCCCCTTCAACAACGACCCCTGGGTTCTGTGGCTTGTGGGACTCTGTGGTCCACCTCCTTACTAGTCATGACTCTGGTTGCCTGGCTGTTAAAAGACTATTCCTGGAGAGTGTTGCAGGTAGTGGTTATAGCCAGTGGTGCCTACCTGCTTCTCTTGCCTTGGTGAGTAACTACGTCACAGTCACAGGCAGCTCGCCCGTATAGTGAGCTGTGTCAGTTACTATTAGGGCATAGGGGTCCGACTAGGAGCTGCAGAGGACTGTGAAATTCACCAGCAAAGTTGAAGGCATGATAGGGGACACAGAAGAAGAAGAGGAAGAAGAAGGAAGAAGAAGAAAGAGAAGTAAGTTTATTCAGGAGAAAAAAAAACTTTTGAAAACAAAAGGTGCATCAACGTATAAAAACCAATGTGTAACAGATCAGCCAATCATATTCCTCACTGTTAATGATTATTAATATTCTATATATAATACAATATAATATATTATTATTATTATTATTGTCATTATTATTTTATATCAATATTTTTCATGATTATTAGTTATTAATTTCGTTAATGATTGTTGGAGTTGTGGCTTGCAATGCTCGGATAGTTGTACATGAATACTAACTCAGGGTGATCTATTGCTCGAACCCATACAGCTGCCTAGAAGAGTCCATGAGATGGCTTGCCTGTAACAACCGCCTGGACGAAGTTCATGCGATCCTTAAGAAATGGTGTCGCTGGAATGGCAAGAACTTTGACGAAATTCAACAACTGTTCTACACCCACGTGGCCAACCCTCTGAACGAGGCCGGCAAACTAGAGCCAAGAGAGTGCCCGGATGAGGAGACAAAAGCTCCGGAAGTGAAATACTCCATCTTGAAGATCGTCACGAACAAGCTGCTGCTCATCACTAGTCTCATCCTGTGGTTTGGTTGGTAGGTGGCCATTGTTGATAGGTTGTTAGGTGGACATTGTTGATAGTTGTTAGGTGGACATTGTTGATAGTTGGTAGGTGGACATTGTTGATAGGTTGTTAGGTGGACATTGTTGATAGGTTGTTAGGTGGACATTGTTGATAGTTGTTAGGTGGATAGTGTTGATAGTTGTTAGGTGGACATTGTTGATAGATTGTTAGGTGGACATTATTGATAGATTGTTAGGTGGACATTGTTGATAGTTGTTAGGTGGATAGTGTTGATAGTTGTTAGGTGGACATTGTTGATAGATTGTTAGGTGGACATTGTTGATAGGTTGTTAGGTGGACATTGTTGATAGTTGTTAGATGGACATTGTTGATAGGTTGTTAGGTGGACATTGTTGATAGGTTGTTAGGTGGACATTGTTGATAGTTGTTAGGTGGACATTGTTGATAGGTTGTTAGGTGGACATTGTTGATAGATTGTTAGGTGGACATTGTTGACAGGTTGTTAGGTGGATATTGATAATAGGTTGTTAGATGGACATTGTTGATAAAGTGTTAGGTGGACATTGCTGATAGGTTGTTAGGTGGACATTGTTGATAGGTTGTTAGGTGGACATTGTTGACAGATTGTTTGGTTGACATTGTTGATAGGTTGTTAGGTGGACATTGTTGATAGGTTGTTAGGTGGACATTGTTGACAGATTGTTTGGTGGACATTGCTGATAGGTTGTTAGGTGGACATTGTTGATAGTTGTTAGGTGGACATTGTTGATAGGTTGGTAGGTGGCCATTGTTGATAGTTGTTAGGTGGACAGTGTTGATAGATGTTAGGTGGACATTGTTGATAGATTGTTTGGTGGACATTGTTGATAGGTTGTTAGGTGGACATTGCTGGGGTGTAATAACACTAGATGAGAAAGGGGTAGATAAGTGGATGAAGTGTATGAGGAAATTGAAGATGTTTGTGCAGTGTATCCTATTCATGTAAAATTGTATTGCAATGTGAAATGATGAGTGTTGGTCTAGAGCTGGATAAAAACTTTGAACTTGGCCTTGAATAAAATAACATTAGGGAAACAACATCTCGTGGGTCCGGAGTTTTTTTGAAGTCAACACCACAACATGGGACAGCCTAATCCGTTAAATTGCGTTTAATAACATAACATAATAACATAACATGCTTACAAACATAACATGCTTAAAAACATAACATGCTTAAAAACATAACATGCTTAAAAACAAAACATGCTTAAAAACATAACATGCTTAAAAACAAAACATGCTTAAAAACAAAACCACAGAAAAAATACACTAAATATATTTAGGGAATAGACCTGGTTAAATCGTAACCTAAAAGCTGTACCACGTGGTATTCTCTGCTTATTTGCAACATTCCCTGTTCTTCCAAAATGTTTGGGTTTTGCCGGGTGTACCTCGTACGTTGTCGGCCTCATGTGTTATTGTTTTTGATTATGTGGATTCACTCTAACAGAACAAAATATTGAACATACCTGGCAGTTTGAAATTTTGAATGTTTATGAAATTTCGACAATATGCTTTAACACCTTAGTGACCAGCCTTACATTGACATCACCTTATCCCAGGACCATGGCCGTCACCTATTATTCAAGGTTTTAATGTACTTGTAACTTAAAGTTGAATAACTTTGCTTTGAATCACCCTACATTGCCCAAATTCACAAATGATGTTGGTATTTGGGTATTTGGTATCTGATCACATTTTTGTCTATAACATGAGTGAAAGTTATTATTATTTACATTGTAAAAATTAAGAAGTAGAAGCAGACAGTGTGGAAACAGAATGTATGAAAAAGTGAGTATATAGATTTCCTGCAGCACATCCTTCGCCGATAGAACCCGTTTTTTCGACATTTTTCCCTCAAAACTGCACAACTCTAACTGTAAACACAATTCGAAAAGGTTCACTTCCATTTAGAACGGAAGTAGAAAACCTGGATTATATTCCAATAAGCTGGAATGGCTTATTTATACCGAAGGTCAAATGCGAGAATTCTCGTCGCTGGTCCTATCCGCACTGGCTTGGGCGGCGAGTATACTCATCGCTGGTCACTAAGGTGTTAAACATCCATGTAGCTGGTGGTGTAAGAACACGACTTATAGGGAAGCTAAATCTATATTGAGGAGAAAGCACTCAGCAAAGAGGAACTATGTCTTTTTCCACTATAAATCGGAAGACAGGTTTGGGAAGGGCGAAGGAAGCAGAGGCTCAGGATGAATTTTCCCCTACCTTCCTTATCCAACCTCTGCTTTGATTTCCAAGACATTACATTCAGCACAGACAGAGCCGCGGGAATTAATGCCACCATCCTGGTAAATGGCGATGCCATAAAGACCAGGGAATAGAGAGGCTCTAGAAATTTAGGGAGACTTCGTTGGTAGCAGAGTTACGAGAATATGTACAGTGCACATTGTCTGAATGACTCAAGGCTGTGCTGTTGGATATGCAGACAACAACAACAACAATAACAAACAAAAAATCTCGATTATATTTTGAAATAGCAGAGTTTGTTCTTACTGACAAATTCCCGTGCTCTTGTCCTCCTGAAATGTGAAGCTAAGAACATTTTGAGAATTCTTGCAAATTTTCGCTGATCAAGCATGATGTCTAGATAGACAGGTATTTAGATACGCCTTCACGAACTGTAATGTGGCTTTTTCACTCCTGTCATGTGTTTTGATCTGGGGGTCACTCAGTTCTATTTGCATTATCGACAGGGTGACAAACGGTCTGACGTATTTCGGTCTGATCTTGACGTCATCCAGCTTGGCCGAGAGTCGTTTTCTGAACTTCCTGTTATCTAGCATAGCTGAATGGCCCTCGCATGCTGTGGCATATTTTATGCTTCGGAAGTGAGTCCTCTTTCTATTTCTCACTCTCTCTCTTTCTCACTCTCTCTCTCTCTCTCTCTCTCTCTCTCTCTCTCTCTCTCTCTCTTTCTCTCACTCTTTATCTATCTATCTATCTATCTATCTATCTATCTATCTATTTACCTGAAGTCTTAGACTGACTAATTGGCTGACTGACTGACTGACCGACCAACCGACTGACTGAATGACTGACTGACTGACTGACTGACCGACCGACCGAACGGCCGACCATCAGTCGATAAGCGTATTAATTTGTCCACTTCTCCTTTTCTTGCAGATTTAAACGTAAACTGACTGAGCAGTTGTTCCTGGTGATGGCTGCTGTCTGCCTACTTATATCTGCATTCCTGTTGATCAGTAAGTTCAATTATCCGGATGGCGATTAAGTCATCTCATTTCTGATGTATGTAAACAAAGAATTACAATGTTCCAATCTGCTTAGAGAATAAAGTATTTTTCATTTTACTACAGAATAGACGTTCAGAACAAGTGAACCGATGACCATGAAATATCATCCTTTCTGTACGGTATTTTGCCCTTCAAGATGGCTTACACGATAGTTTCAGAAAAATCAGACTACATTGACATACCAAAACTCAGTCGGACGAACGTATCAAGTCGGTGTGCACCTTTCGCGTTCTGATTGGCGCGCACCACTCAAGAATGTAGCCCAGAACACAAGGAAGGGCTGTGACTTCCCAATTTTTCAAACTGCAGTGATCAAACGCCCGCGGATATGATGTTACAGGATAGCAAAATGTGATTTCAGTTATTTCTTAAATTAGTAAGCCACCTCATATTTTTTTTTTATTAAAGTGCCTTTTGATATAGGATCATAAAAGGTAGGAGATGTCTTTCTTAACCTAAGATGGACACTGGAACCCTGCCAGCTCCCTGACTTGTACAGATTCGTATGTTTATTTTGATACAGATCCTGCAGACGCCACTGTGACGGCTTCCACAGTGTTCTCTTTGCTGGGCAAATTTGCCATCACAGCGGCATTCAACTCCATTTTCCTGGTCACTTCTGAGTTATATCCTACCAATCTCAGGTAAGTAATGTGGACTGACTGACTGTCTGGCTGGCTGGTTGGCCGGCTGGCTGGCTGGCTGGCTGGCTGGCTGGCTGGCTGGCTGGCTGGCTGGTTGGCTGGCTGGCTGGCTGGCTGGTTGGCTGGCTAGTTGGCTTACACACTTCATTAATTTATCAAGAGATCTCATGCCAAAATATTTTCCACACACATTGTTTACGTAACTATTTCTCCAAGTTTTAACATCTAGGCAAATGCCCCAAGACCAAGTAGATTTTGAGAACCGTGGCAGGGAATCAGGCTGCCTAAAATATTAGGCTTTTATTACAGTACAAAAGTGTAACCTCACCCACCTAGCAACGATCACAGAGTTTATACTTGAGTGGCATAACTCCTCCTATTCTGAGTCTACAAAAGTATTTGCATCTATCTAAGCTTTTGAAATTTAAATTCAACGCCTGTCCCGCTTTCCCACTGCCAATTTTCGGAATTCATAGGGACTCTTTAAAACTGAATAATTTTATGTCAGGTATTATTGACATCTTCATTACTACAACACATTATGTGGACATGGCGTGCCCAGGATTTCATAGCTGTCTATACACTTCATAACTAACCTCACTTCATACCACGCTCTGTGTTAGAGCTTCCAGCCACTTTTATCATACATTTAGTTTATTGCTGCTATTGTTATTGTTGCTGCTGTTTCTGCTGTTGCTGCTGTCGATGCTGCTGCTGCTGCTGCTGCTGATGATGATGATGATGATGATGATGATGATGATGATGATGATGATATCAATGATGGTTTTGATGATTGGCACCGCTTAGGTAATGATGGCTATGGTGTTCTCACTGCTTAATGCTGGCTGTACCACGTGACCAGTTGTTTACTTTGCTACTTGAAGTATTCTGACAAAAGTCGATAGATAAAGAAGCCTAAATGGGTCACTCTGCTACATCTAGACTGATATGTTATATTGTCTATTCTTTCCCAGGTCTGCAAGTCTTGGTTTGGCTTCGGGCTTGGCCAGGTTTGGTGGGGCAATCGCACCTTTCTCCAAATATATGGTATGAAATCTTCATGTTTTTAACATCTCTCTCTTTACTGAAGCACTGCACTGAATTGTGTCTTAGTGTACATACCATCCTATACAATCATATTATTGTTGCTTTACCTTGAGCTAGTGACTGGATACTGCATTCACTCACATTCTCTCAGGTATTGAATGGTCATTTTCACCAACACATTAATATATTAGATAACAATTGAAGAAAGTGCTCCTTATGACAGCTTTTGGTTTAGGAATAGGAGCAAATATGGACATTTCCGAAGTGCAGTGACAGAGAGCAATGTGTGGACTATCTATTGTGTACATGTAATATTTTTAATATAATAATATATTGATTATGTGAAATGAGAGAAAAATACCCTCTTCTGTGTTAGCATATTTCTCGAATATTGCATTACTTGTTGACTATTTTGATGATGCAAACATATATCGTAACCTTTAGGGGGGAAATTAGAAGAGGCGTTCAGTACTGTTATAGAAAATGCAAATCTCGACTTCTCCTTGTAAGCACGAAAGTTCATGGTTAAAATTAGATTCTGATAGTTTTATTCATTTGGTTATCACATCGCCCGGCACAGCCCACTTTATACTTCCAGTATCATAAATAATGAATACAGCAAAAACATACCATTTTTGTGACGTCATTGAGAGCTTCTTTTACCATCGTAAGAAAGACATTAGTGCATCGGTGCTGAATGCACTCTTAGTAGAGTTCAGTATGCAGAGTTAATGGTACGAGGTCCCATCGTTCATGCGCAAGTTCTCAAAAAGCAATAGGTGCGTAGGCTGGTAATGATAATTTGCTTCCTGAGCACATTGTGGATTTGTTCGCAGATGGACCTGGCCGTCTACGCTCCTGCTGCTCTGTTCGGAGGTATGTGCGTCATCTCAGCCGCCCTGTTGCAGATACTACCAGAGACTAAGGAGCAGACTCTCCCAAACACCATGGAGGAGGTTGAGAAGATGTGGCTGGAAGACAACAGACTTTGCATGCCCAGGGTCAGGAGAACAGAAGACAGCATCAAGAGAGCTGAAAGTTCCGTGGGTACTTACTCCAGCATCGTCACAAATTCAAGCATTCAACCACGTGATAATTAGTGTCTACTGCACTAATATATTACTGTAAAACTAAGGGAAGGACTTCCATACGTGTACCATCCTTCAACATTCTCCTCTCTAAAGAGACTAAAGAGGGATTTTAATGGGGTTGGTATAAAAGAGAAGGGTTTTGTTTTGTTGTTGTTTTTTTTTGTTTGTGCGGATACACAAAGGAAGAAAAGTGAAGTTTTCAAATCGTACAATCATATTTTTCGCTGCATGTTGTTGGATGGCACACATAACATATTGAAATCCTCCCAAACAAAGACATACTTAAGAAAACACATTACGCACCACGGGGTATTTGGCTTGAACAGGTGAAACATTCCACTTTTTGTCTTTTGTTTTCTTTCTTGTTTTAAGCTCCTTGTAATTATATACATAGATAACTTTTCAGCTTATTTTTGATTTCATGGTTATACTTGTGTGAAGCCACTCATTGCCAGATCAGTAACGCTAAGGCTGTAAGATTATCCGGTACCGGTCAATGCTGTCTTTCACTATGAGCTTCTGAGGTGGTTGATTGCAGATATGAGAAGAGTAAGGCTGACACTGTGATACAACCACTGACCGATGCACCATGGCAAGGCGCCAAAAGGGAACGAATCGTTAAGTGCTGTCTTTTTACATTATTTTCTCCACACTGACAGGAAAGTAACTGATACCTCTCAAGACTAAATGGTAAAATGTTGGCTTTAGTTTTTTTGGTAATACATTAGATATGTCCCAGTGAATGAATCTGTAATTCACTACGCGAAGTGTAGCCTCTGAGTTTAAAGTAGGTGTCACTGAGTTTAAAGTAGGTATCACTGAGGTTAAAACAGGTATCACTGAGTTTAAAGTAGGTCACGCCATGTTTTATACATATCCAATGACCAAAGAAGCCCCAAAACATGACATACGACGTTTTCCAAATCAGACCAAATGTATGTCATATTATGTCATCCAAAAGCATATCCCCAATCATATCTTCTATCGGAAATGTTATTATGTCGTCCATTTCTATGATACTCATTTCAACTTATGAACTTGCAAGCAATTTATGCTTTTATACACTTTTCTTTACCTTTTATGCTGGTTGTTTGGATGTAACTGGTGCCAAAAAACCACATAGGTGTTGTGTAGGAAAGTTACTTCAGATAGGTTGTTGCTGGTGGTATTGTCAAGCATTTATTACTGCCGAAGCCCATTTTATTTAGTAGCTTGTTAATCCAAATCAGAGTATCAAGAAGTTTGTCTCTGGGCGGGTACTGATTCCTGTGGCTGTCGAATCTAGCCCAAACAACTTTTAAACTACTTTTTGTTATTCACTGTTTTAATTAGCTTGGTTTTGTTTTCAGTATGGCCTGATAGATCCCACTTTCTCACATGTATGTGGCGGGTCATGATATTAGTCTTTCATCTCTTAAATGTTGTCAACAATAAATGGGGTGTCCACTAAATTCCCTCCTGTTATTTTTGTTATTTATTCTTCCCAATCTTTCTTTTTTTTTCCTTCTTTCTTTCTTTCTTTGTTTTCTTTCTTTCTTTCTTTCTTTCTTTCTTTCTTTCTTTCTTTCTTTCTTTCAGTCTTTCTTTCTTTTTTTTTTTCTTTCTTTCTTTCTTTCTTTCTTTCTTTCTTTCAGTCTTTCTTTCTTTCTTTCTGTCTTTCTTTCCTTCGTTCTTTCTTTCTTTCTTTCCTTTTTTTTGTCAGTAAAAAATAATAACATATTGCTCTAATATAAAAAAGTTGGGTTTCCAAACTTTTGTTTCATACAATATACATCGAAACCTCAATATTAAGTATCTGCCTACGTCCTTGTGAAACAGTAGCACTTCACTTGTTTGAATGTCCAACTCTAAAAGATTTAAGGATACGCTATCTCTCAAAAAGGTGTGACTTTGGCAACACTTTATAATTATGCTGACAGCGTACGACTACAAAAGAAATTTGCACATGTTATTTAATAATTAATTTTTCAGAGGCTTAACCTTTTACGGGCTTCTGATGGAGTAGTCCTCTCTCTCTCTCTCTCTCTCTCTCTCTCTCTCTCTCTCTCTCTCTCTCTCTCAAACACACACACACACACACACACACACACACACACACACACACACACACACACATAATTAATTAATCATTGTCCCACGTTGGCCATTACTCCTGAGAACATGCAAGTCTATTTTGGATAGTGGATGTTGTGACTTAAACTTCAGCAATGCATATTCGAAAGTCAATCTTGTTTTGCTGAATCCGGAAGTGACAACGGTGGAAGTCGTGGCAGTAGTTCATTTTTAGTTTGGAGATACCATGGGGACATCTATTTAGAGCCATAAATCATACACAAAATACTAAACAGTGCAAATCAAACACGACATCATTATCTGTAACATCTCTCTGAGTACCGAACCGAAGGTACAAAAGCGACCAAGTGACAGAGGTTGTGACTGAGAACTCCATCCATTTAATGGGAAATCTCCCAACTGCCAGGTTTAGTTCTAAGGGACCTCCTGCCTGACCTTTACTATTCGCCTCTCGAGAAACACCTCCTCTTCAATGCGGAGACTGTAAAAGTGCGAGTTACGTCCCCTTTATGCAATGGTTGCCTCCCTTTTGTTTCTCCCCCCCCCNCCCCCCCTGCGCTGCTTTGTGTTTTCCTGGGTTTCACATTAGCCAGCAGTGTGGAGTCTTGTCGTATCAGGTTTTTCATAGCAAATTGGTTTCACTATAAATGCAAATAGCTGTGATTAATATGAACGCCGATCGGTGTTTACTGATCAATGATTATGTATTGATCCCGTGGCTCCGAGCAGGGACACCCATTTCATAATCCATGCGCCCCAAACACTGTTGGGGTATGGGCTCACTAGGTTTCTGATTTACGACCGCTAGGGGGGGGGGGGGGGGGGGGTTGGGAGAGAAGATAAATCAAAAGGAGACGAGAAGTGTTCGCATGAATGAACGCAAAGTGTCATAAATCAAACTGCATGTGTGACTGCTGATGGTAACAGTTATACTTGGGCCTACACAGCCTGCGATCGGGTCATAAAGGGGAGACAGGGCACTTTCCTAGAGGAAAAAAATATTATGCGCAACTCACCGCTCTAAATGCATTGGAGACAGGGCACTTTCCTAGAGGAAAAAAATATTATGCGCAACTCACTGCTTTAAATACATTGGAGACAGGGCACTTTCCTAGAGTAAAAAAAATATTATGCGCAACTCACCGCTCTAAATACATTGGAGACAGGGCACTTTCCTAGAGGTAAAAAGTATTATGCGCAACTCACCGCTTTAAATACATTGGAGACAGGGCACTTTCCTAGAGGAAAAAAATATTATGCGCAACTCACCGCTCTAAATGCATTGGAGTTTGCAAGTCAAATTGTATACCAAACAGAGCAACGGATATTTGCCACAGCATGAGACCACGTTTGCCTAACATCAGATTTCACCCATGCCTCTTAGTTATTTCTATGCATATTCATATAATATGGACGTTACTGGATTTTCTGTGTGGACACTGATTTAGGAAAAACTAAGAGAAAATATCCATGTCAAATGAGGTAACAATGTGTCAAGACAACAAAAAAAAAGCCCAAGTAAAATATACAAAGCGGTGTGTAAGACACATGGGTGACATCTGGTGTCAGACAACTGGTGCTATCGCCAATAACGGTTGTTCTAAGAACATCACCCTTAATGGAAGAAAATGCACCGTTCAGCACTTTTGGTGTGCAATATTACTTCAAAGAAACTTCATTGCACTGATGGTCTATTTAATCTAAACCTTCCAGCCAGTTGGAGCAAGATCATTGAGAATTTACAATAAGACTTCAGGTAAGCCTACCCAAAAAGGTGTGTGTGTGTGTGTGTGTGTGTGTGTGTGTGTGTGTGTGTGTGTGTGTGTGTGTCTGTGTGAAATTTTAAAAATCTAGTGGGGGAGATCTATATTTTCTAAGCGTCATTCTGTATGTGTTGTGCTTTGTGCCCTTGTATTCAAATTTGATTGAATATATTACACGAACCCTTTTATTACAATAGCAGGTCTTGCTCGATGTTTTACATTTAATCAAAAGTATAGACTATACGATGATAAGGCTCATCGATGCACTGTCTCAATTTCTTTCTTCGCCTTTTTTTTGTTTATCCTGCGTGTCGTACAGTACACCAGAATCTCACTCACTCTAATCTAGTTGGCAATGAGATTAACACTCCCCTGCAGCATGCCACTCGTGGGAAAATGCATTCGACTATTTAGCAGTCTCATGCCCCTGGCCAGAAACAATATTTAACGTGAGGGCTCTAAATATAGTTGAATAGGCAGAGAGTGAATTGTATTCTGTCAATAGAATCAATTTACTCTTTGAATAGAGCCCAATCTATAAGTTTGTGTTGCCGGCCAATATTTTTACATCCACCCTCTTTTTTAACGACATACTCCGGGTGGAGACGGGTCCCTTTTCACCGTGAGCGAGCGGGTGCGCCTGTTTCGGTGCTCAATCAATAGGGTCTCCATTCAAAGGCAATTACTGTTGGCGTGCTCAAAGACAGCGGAAATGCCGCTTTTAGCGGGGACCACGTGACCCACCGCCGACTTCCTCCGTCCGTGCTAAGGTATTCGATCTCCGTGTGACGTCATGAGGTGGAGGAAAGGTCCTGGGGAATGGCGCTCCTGACAGGGCATGAAATCATGAAATGTGACAGTTCTGTCCACAAAATAGGTGCTTAAGGAAGTGGGTGTGTGTGTAGGATTGGGTAAAGGAGGGTTTGGGGTTGTCGTAATGTCAGCCATCTCAATGAAGCCATGTTAGTTGAAGAAGAACATGAACATTGAGGTCTGCTTGACGCAAATATGGGACAAAGAATTTCGGATCTTCAGTGACAAGAATCGGTACAAGACCTGGCTGAAGACGGATGTTCTGACGCGTGTTCGTTGATGTCCAAACATCCAGAGCTCACGACCTCCCTGTCACCACCACCACCGTGACCACCACTGCCACCACCACCACCACCACTACCACTGCCATCAGCACACTACCTCCCATGTTCTTTAAACCCCCCCCCCCCCNCCCCCCCCCTTGCCAACTGACAATCTTTGAAAACCAAGTCAACAGCGGCTCAGGTATTTAACCTGGTCGTGGTGTCACAGAAAAGGAAAGGTCGATCCAGAATGCCGCTGTGTGTTGATCGGGAAAAATATGACATAGGGGTCCACCAGCGGCAGGCTATCTGGAACTGCGTGTAGGTCTACTGTTGTTAGGATGGAAAAGGAGAAGTCCACTATTTTGAAAGTCCAAATAGCTGCTGCCTCGCCTTTTGCAATTCTGAAATCATACGACAATGAAGCTTAGTGCAGGCGATCATGTAACGCATATTCGTTTCATAACGAGGTCACTCTCTTTTGACATGTGATACGTCATCGTTTGTCTTTATGCCCATTGCGTGGCGGCTACAGGTTTTTTTTCCTAGTGTTTATAATATTGGAAATTAATTCTTCTTCGTGCAAACTTATGTAACCGTCAGTTGTTTTCAGTTCGAACTTTCTGGGTAGACTTTTTCTTTCTTTAAGAGTCATTGCCAAATAGGGAAAAAACAGTCACTCAAACAAAAATTTCCACCATAATCACTCTGTTACACAGTTACACAAAATGAGAATGCTTTTGTATTGGAAAATGGTTCAACTTTTGAACAGGGTACGGATATTACCTCTTGATTGACATGTTGTGAGAGAAATTTGCATTTGAATATGTAAATACGCTGTACAATTCTCTCCTAAAATCTATCACAAATGAGGGTATACCATTTAGAATTCCAATGTACTGTTAAATTGCACAATGCAAATGATTATAATACATTCACGCGGAGGAGAAAGGAGTGATAATAATTAATAGTGTGTGAAAAATTTTGCTGCTAATTTTTTTTAATATGATATTTTTTAATGCTCTCAGTTTTATTTAACTCGTATGACAAATTTCATGTCAAAAGCCGCACAAATTTTAAGAATCGTAAACTCAGCTGGGATATGTTGGACTTGTTTCAAAAGTCCTGAAAAAGAGCGAAAACGTTTCTGCACGTCGGTCGAGACCTAGTATTTCATGTTTTACATCGACAGTTACCTTAGTTTAAGCCATCGTGGCGAAAAATTCTAGTTTCCTGTCCCTTTTTAGTATACTTAGTTAAGTACTTACGTCAGTTTCATGTTTTGAAAATACATACCATGCGAATACATAAGATTTAATAATAAGTAATGTAAAGATAATGTACGATATGAATTTTGGGGGCGAAATCCAATAAGAATATTCCGAAATATGAAAAAATGAGGATTATTTCCAAATAAAATACCTATTAGACAAGGGCAGTAACTCTTTAAAACTAGCGACAAATGGTCTCAAACTTTGTTTCTGGGCAATTTGTGATCTGTTCTACAACTTTGCTTCTTCATAAAGTATTGAATTCAGTAGCTAATAAGACTTATTGCTGTGGAATTCATCCAATGATTTAATCAGTATTAGTATGTTTAAACAAGAGCAATAACTCTGCAGAGCATTGTGCAGTATTAATAGTATTTCATTTTAAGCTAGTCTGTGACCTGTTCTACAACTTTGCTTCTTTAAGACATATACAATTTTAAGTACACAAGGAGTTCTGGGGAGGTACAGAAACGCTGAATAATGCGAAGAGTGTGATAGATTCTCACTTTCCTTATTTGGCAATGACTCATAAACACAATAACCGTACACATCTATCAACAATCAATGATGTTATAGATATAAATGAGTTAAAAAGGAATTGTAAATAGTTATGTAATCTAAGTCTATAATCAGTTTTCAACCATAACGAGCTACTTAAAATGAAACTATGCCCATTTTCTCCCTGCCCATTGGTCAGTTTATGACTTTCTAGAGACTCTTTAGAATTGAAGGCCCTTTTAGCCAGGCTTATTCGGAATCTTCATAACAACATTGTTGTGTAAACAACTGTCTTGTGCATTTGGCCACATCCACGGTAATGAATGAAACTCAAGAGTTCGGATTCAGTCACGAAGTTTGGAAAAGGTTACTGTCACCTGTAATGATGTTTACATAATGTGTAACTCATCGCTTAGAGTATAAATAATCCAAATAGATATTGCATTACGATTACTGTAACCATCAGAACAATCACGTGGGTGCACGGCCGCGGAAGTGGGAACAAGACTGTTGATACCTTGGCAGGCAAGGCACAAACTTGAGGTACGCTGAAACAGGATGAGGCAGAGATATACGCAAGGAGATGGAAAAGAAAGTAAGAGATGGGAAGAGGAGAAGAAAACCTGCAACAACAACCCTGCTGTGAGTCGTATAAAGTAGATGGGTGTGGTGAAAGGAAGTGGTAGAAGCTACAGGTTCACTGGAAGGAATAGAACTGTCATATGTCAGCCGGCTCAGTTAGTTTGTTTCCTTGAGGAAATTTTTGGCATGGGGATCGGAACACTTGTGAACATCTTCGCAATGCAGTGATGATATTCCCAGAAACAAGTAACAGGCAATGATTCTGATATTTAAACCCCTTGTCATTGCTCATTTAAAGCATCACGGTGCAAGAATGGTATCTCTCACATAGTCCTACAGAAATCACTGACGGTGGTCCTAATATGAGCTCCTTTAGCTTAATGTCGCTCCTCTTCCAAATACTGTAATGGTACAATTGCAGTGCATTATCTGTATCTCATGGAACCACTCAGAATGCGATATCCACAGATGATAATATTATCGCTTATTAGTAGAATGAATGCCACTGGTAGAGACATTGGACGGAAAGTAAGCCGTACTTGAAGTGGTAGTTGGTGTCGGGGTTGGCTTTTTTAACGTTCCCTAGGGCAAGACAGTCCCATTCGGAGGACAGGTCACTTTGAGTCTATACGCAGCTTTCGACTGAGAAGTATGAAAACTTAAGTTTTGAACGGGATCTGAGCGATTGGTTCTCAGTTCATGTGAACAGAAATACGTTTGTTTGATCCCCTC
>JAWQUT010000018.1:3401361-3418476 GCA_033807755.1 Ellobium chinense | reverse complement strand
CCGAAAAAAAACCGGCTTTCTTAATTTACCATTATCATTATTATTATTATATTATCATCATCATTATCATCACCATCATCGGTTAAAAATTTCAAAAAATTTAAGAATTTTAAAACAGACGTAAAAAAGGAAGGTTTTTACAGATTAATAAAATAAATTTATTAGCGCAAATTTTCGATCTAGAAAAATCTTCCTCAGACATTAAAATTATTCAAAGACATACAATGAACTGGTTAAACTACCTATAGATTTCAGTGGCAAATAGAAAAAGTAAAGAAAGTTTAAACGTTCGAAGGCAGATAGTGAGTACAGCATGCTTAAAACAGGTAAAACGGCAGTCGTCAGCGTCGAGTGAAGTTCAAACAAGATGTGGTTAAGAGTTGATGTTATGGATGTGTATAAATAACTTGAATAATGCTAAAATTACACTTTTTGTTTCTTCACCGCTCTCTCTCTCTCTCTCTCTCTCTCTTCTCTCTTTCTTTCTTTCTTTCTCTCTCTCTCTCTCTCTCTCTTTTTCCTCTTTCCCTTTCTTATTTCATCACCATCATCATCATCTTCATCATCATCATCATCATTATCATTGAATATCTAGTCTTATGATAAAATATTGATAGACTGGGCAGAAGGGCAAGGCAGGAGGGGAAACTAAGTCCTCTAAGCTTGTATAACATCATTAGCAAGTCATAACATAATATGAAGTTTCCTGGCAGACATACTGAGTGAGTGCTCTGACCATCACTGAGGTCAGAAATACTGATAGGGCTTGCATGTCCATGACGTCATCAAAGATGGCTTCCTTTGCTTTGCTCGTTCTTGTGTCGTTGCTACTGACTGTAAATGAAATAGAGGGAAGCCTAAGACACGAAAATTTACTTCATCCAAAGTCCAATAAATTCATGCGTTAAAGGAAACGTGGGATGACATTTCGAGCACATGAATAAATAGCTGAAATAGATCTTACCTGTAATTGCTGCCACTTTTATCGATCTAGGTGTTATTCTTGTTTTCACAACAACATAAACAACAACAACAACATTAAAACGCATGTAATAAAGAGACGTGCTGGGGTCAGTGTGGTAATTTGCACACGTAGCATGTTTTGGTAGATAACTATTTTAAACTTTGTAGTTATGACGTAATCATATCTATTTAATTAATAAAATTTGCGGTAGAAGCAGACAATACTCTCTGCTAATGTGAGTCTCAGGGGATCAAGATTTGAGGTGTGTGTGTGTGTATATGTGAGTGTGTGTGTGTGTGTGTGTGTGTGTGTGTGTGTGTGTGTGTGTGTGTGTGTGTGTGTGTGTGTGTGTGTGTGTTTTAATCCCACTCCTTTAAGAGCACAACAACGTTGATTAGTAGCTTAGTAGTTATTTTTGTGTGATTACAGATTGTGTGACTAATTCAGATTTTACATTCGTCACTCCTCTAATGGGCTATTAAGATTTGAGATTTTGATGTTACTGAACTTTGAAATTAAGTAAAGAGAGGGTTTCATTTTCTTGCTTCTCGATTTGCAATAATAATGTGATCGTTGTTCTTATGCCATGACCATTTTATTAACTGAGAGTGGCGTGATTTTTTTTTTTTATATTTTGGTCTCATAGAATTTTTCCGTTCCAAAGAGAGCATGAAAAAGTGTAGTGGAAGATGCACATAGATTTACGAAAGTTTCGCTCATGTGCATAGGACAACAAGGAACAGAGCAAATAAAATTATATTACACTTTCTTTGCATTATCCGAAGTGATTCATGAACATTCAGATATTATAAATCAAACTCGAGGATTATCGATCATTATACAAAGAACTGTTTCATGGCATGGTGCAACAGTAATGTGGAATGCATTTATTTAGTAATTATAACAGACTACTTTGTGATAATTTTGCAATCACCATGCAGTCCCAATACGCCCCCACAACATATAACTGAATCATAAATCTTTTTATCCGCTTTCCTTTAAAAATGGCTGTACTGGCCCACTATATCTGATGGGGCTTCTGACGTCACCATAACCGGCGATTCATATCAACAGGATATGACGTAACAGTTGTAAAGATAAAGAGCTCTGGAAAGAGTCGGTGCAGGATGAATGAAAGACTATTAATATTTTAACATATTATTACTCCATACTAGTGAAGTTCGAATACTGGATGGGCCTCACTGTATCGAATGACGATTCTGCCGGTGACCTTTGTTTATATTGGTCCTCATTGTATTTAACATTGCCACTCAAGCGAAGGACAAAAACCCGCCGCGCATGATGGATCGTTGAATATAACCATATCGAAATCATGATCACCACAAACTGCCCGTCTCTGAACTCACCCTGCAAACAAAGGCGGGTTGTGCGAATGAGCTCAGCACGATCGAGCGCAAAATGCGTCCATTGTTGGCTTTTCTATGGCCTTGTTCGGGCTAAACGAGTCGATTCTGAATGTGATAATAGAAGTGACGTCCCCTAGGCCCGACCACATACGAGTATCACTCGGTGGGGGCTGTTAGAGGTGTTTGTCACACACACTTAGTCTAGGTACAGATGCGCCAACTTGCTCGTTGTGATAAAAAGAGATCACTTACAAAAGCACATTTGAATTCACACTAATGCTTGCCCAAACTTTATGACAAATTGACAAAACAAGAGTGGCACTTACCCATATTGCGTAATTCATCAACATGCATGCTCGTATGTCATGACCATCGTCTGGAATAGTCTATGAAAACACTCACACACACGCAAGATCCTCTCTAAAGTGCCTCGACTTACAGAGTTACCCTAGGTGTTACATTCCTCCATCATCCTTGAAGTGGTCCAGTCGAGAATCAACACAAAGATTCCATCGTCACTACCTAGCTTAGAAACATCTCTCGAAGTCAGCATGGTCAAATACCATCTGCGTTTCGGTCTATAAAAAAATATCTCTTTTGTGATCTCAAACCTCCTTCTCTGGAGCTGATTTTTTTGTGTATCGTTAGCAAGTGAAACACGCAAAGCAAAGTCCGGCAAGTACTGGGCGGGGTGGGGACGCGGATGGGTGCGAAAACATCGACCATGATGTTTGGGACCATAATCTTCTGAACTTTGAGCCTGGGACCTAGTCATGATTCTTTTATCCCCTTGCCAGCTCGTGGGCCGCCTAGCCCCCTGATAACCATGCTGTATGTGAGTAATTTTGTGCTTTGTGATCTGGAGTAATTTTGAAGTTTCATTGAAGCCGTGAAAGTCAGCACAAGCTTTGTTTTCCGGAGTCAAACATCCTCCCATTGCGTTGCAAATGTTTTCAGACCAGGTTAGAATCGGACGCCACAAAAATATACTCTCTCTTCTGTTTTATAATTGGTCTACTATAGTACCGTTTTTTTCTCTGATATTTAGCACAGCGTAGTACAATGGTGTGTTATACGGAGACAAATACTTCTATAGCAATGCAAATGTTTTCAATCAAAGTTGGAACCAAAATAAAGAAAAAAAAAATGAAATCTTACTTTTGTTTTATGATTGACCTCCTACAATGCCGTTTTTCTTCGTATTACTTGCAACATATAATATAATGACACCTTCCAAACTGTAAATTCCAAGGGACTCGGCCATGATATCGAGTGGTCAACTGTTCGAGATGGTGAGAAAAAAAAATCATAAGGAAGACAAGGACTATAGACCAGAGTATATTAATAATATCGAACAAGTTGATTTTTTCGCGTTCTTGAGTTTCAAACATAATATAATCATATAAATGGTGTAAGAAAACGTGCTCCTTGTGTCATGTCCCATTCTCCAAGTGACAGGAGTCATAATTTTTTTTGAGACATGTAAGCTTAACTTAGTTTTAAAAAAAACAAAAAACACTTCTGGTTTGAGATTTTGATTCGTATCAAAATGGCGCTGGAAGAGAGCGAAAGTCTTTTTAAAAAGCAACAAACAACAAACATTTCTCTGTCCTGTGTCTTTAAGTTGTTGGGTTTGGTTTTTTTTTTCCTTTTCTTCACTTAGGTCCGCCCAAGCTGGTGAAGCAATAAATTTTATGACCGTAATTAAGAGAACTAGCTGGCAGACTGGCATTTATGAGATCGCATGACCTCAGCTTTCATTATTCTCCTGGCCACCATATTGCTCAACGGCATTGCTAACTTTTCAGCCGAGTATTTTTTTTATTTTCTTTTGTTGGCAGTGGGGGGNGGGGGGGGGGGGGGGGGGGGGGGCCTCCCTGATGTGTGCACTAAATATGAAAGTATATCTGACAACAATTAACAAGGTCAAACGTGATAATATCTAATATATTAGATTGGGGAGCAGCGTGGTCGAATGTCATGGCGTTGGACACCAGATCTAAAGGTCGTGGGTTCGATTCCCGATCACGGTCGTGTTGTACGTGTTTTGGAAGAGCACCTTTGGACCATTTAATAAAATGTTTTTTACGAACCACCAAAGCTACGTTCCGGGATGGTCAAGCTAGTCCGTATATATCTGATGCCACCACTGTGCGTAAATTATGATTTACTGTTTATAGTGAGGGGCCTATATTAAAAATTTAGACTTTTCGCAATTTTAATTAGTTGAAAAGAGATTAAAAAATTAGCCTTCTTTGGGCTCGCACAAATAAAATCCGCTGAAACCACTGGGAAACAGTGCCTGCGGCAATTATTTTTTTTATAAATTCAGGACTTAATTTCACCTCTTTTGTGGTGTGGTTTCATAATTTATGATTATTTCTATCTAATCTATTTTAAGGACACATTTATACTCTGCAATTATTGACCCTGATAGTCCAAATTTTTTTGACCAGTGAGGTTCCCTGCAACCTTAAGCCAAACGCATGGTGGGAGAATCCTAGGATTATGTCTGTAAATCTAAATCTAGACGTATGTTTGGAGAGAGAAAAGTAGAGTCTAATTGTCTAAGAAACAAGCAGGTCTTCATTCAAACTCCAGTACATAAAATCTTGGAGAATCACAGATAGATATCTATATGTTAGAAACACTCTCCATGTGTGAATGTATCTTGTTTTGCCTTCGGAGCCTTGTCTGGAAAATATCACCTTCTCAGATTCCAAAAACCAACTGTGATGCTCCTCTCTGAACTAAAACAATATTATCACCTTAGTCACATGCAAGAAATTCTTCAATAATCAAATTCTTTTTTAACATTTTCCAGCTTTCAGCAGCTGATGAAAGATGGCGTCTACAATATATCATATTATCAGAGTCATATTCAGATTGCTTATCTCAGAGATCAAGTCTGAAAGTAGGTCAGAAAGTCATTGCTTAAGATAAATACAGCACCAAAGCTTGAGACTGGCATTATTTTTATGCGCTGTCTAATACATTTTTTTTTCTCCCTCTCCTGAAAACTCACTCTAAAGAGATGGGCGAACTGCCTATGACTGTGACAATATTAATGGTCTTCAATTAAATTTTAGAGCAATTGGGGGAAATCTTATGCATTAACCCTGGAAACTCTTACCTTCGTATGAATTACATTAGTGAATGGGAGGTGAATGGACTTTTAATGGCGTTCACCATGCAGAGTTAATAAAATTCTTACGATGGTAAGAGATCCCACCGTCAGTGCCGAAATTCTCTAATAGACAATAGACATGAGCGGGGTAATTTTTCTTCTTGACTACTTTGCTACATACAAATCACAGCGAACACTTCAAATTTCATTTTTATCTTTACAGAGTTAAGAACACCTTGAACTCTACTGTCTAATCTGTCCAAAAGGCAGGTGTTTTACTGCAACACTGACGACCCTGATAACAGCATTATAGCGTTTCTGTTTAGGACTTTGACACTTTTATGACTGAGGTCTGATGATAGTTTCATTTTCAAAACAAGCCTCGGAGTATTATACATCTCTCATGTTTGCTGTATGATGCTATAAACAGAGCCCTCGTCATCAGCGACTGAGGGCGTTATAAGAGGGAACCACAATATTTTTTTTCTCTTGACGTCGGCAGCATTATCCGAACAAACTCTGTTCTCATTCCTCTGTGTGTGTGTGTGTGTGTGTGTGTGTGTGTGTGTGTGTGTGTGTGTGTGTGTGTGTGTGTGTGTGTGTGTGTGCTCATGTGAGCGCACGTGTGTGTCAGTCTGCGCAGGGCTGTGTATACTTACGTGCGTCTGATTGTCTAAAATGCTCCAAGCTATCCTGTTTTGATGTTTGGTCGCATTGCTCTAGAGGGATCGATATCGTTAATGCAATGCTAAGAATCGCCAGCATTGCGTACTTCCGAGCAGCTAATTCATGTTGATTGCCAATACATGTCCAAGCCACACGTGAAGGACCCGCTGAAAATGGCTGCCATTCTTCTAGTGAAGGAGGTTGAAAAGTGTGCAGGAAACGAGAGAACTTAGGGTGACTGGCTTTAGCGTCTGGGCTGGGTTTGGTTCTCAAGTGGTCGCCACGCTCTGAACATCAACGAGTGGTGAAAACTTGAAAGGGCTGAATGTCAAGCTCAAATAATCTTCGGTAAGGGTTCCAGTAACTGCTCTCTTGCTACAGTCTCTCCAAAGGCTTGACAGTCACAAAATGGCTTATTTTACTGCCATATATTTTGTTGTGGGGTTGTTTCGAAGGTCTGTGTTGTTTGTTCCTTTCATATTAATTCTTATGTCTTAGCAGATATTATATTGTAAAGAAAAACAGAATTCTGAGTCTTCCTCAACGTTTTGATTTAATTTCATTGACTGTCTATATCGTTGATTCAGAATTTAAAAATCATAAATCATATGAACTTTCTAACCAAAGGTTTAATATAGTGCTCTTCTTGAATGTACATTCCCTACACATGCCAGAATGTAGCACGTCATTAACTCTGTTTTCCCAATATTTTACCTTTCCCCATAGGTTGAATATTTTGTCTTTTTTTTGTTGTTGTTGTATTTAGTACATATTCTCGCTACAGTTAAGTTTCATATTAAGAAATATCTCTTCCTTTCTTATTCTGGTGACCCAGTTGACAGGTTTGATCTTTACATTCCTTCTGTTTCCTTAACCTCCGTCTTTTCTTCTTATCTTCTGTTGACACTGCAGTGGTTCAATTTTCTTACATAGCGTGTAAAAGGTAGGATTTTCGCCGGCATTTTTTTATAATAAATTATGACGCATTCCTTTGGGGGAAAAATGACGAAGTAGATCTCGAATCCAAAGCACCGGTTTGAAAATTTGAAATTGTGAGATTTATTAGTTCGTGTGTTAGATCAGTATTTTGGACAGAAAATACTTTGAGGATAAATCCTGGCATTCATCATATTGACAAATTTCCTGATGTTTATTTCTTTGCTAGTGGCTGTTTCAACAAAGTAGTGTGATATGCAGTGCTGTTACATCGCATTTAGAACACTGTGGCCTGAAGACTTCTGAAATAGACTATGCTTTTATGCTTTTCCTAAACCACGTTGTCATCATATCTGATAAAACTTAATGTCTTGTTCACTTTTTACCCGCTCCATTGTTTTTACGCAACGCAGATTTTTATCATCAACTGAGCTTTTCAAACGTCAGAATGTCCACACTGGCAAGTGACCCAACATCCTGTCACGGCATGGTAACGATCTACCAGCAGTGTTGTCTTTAGGTCATGTGCCAGAGGAATATGATTGGCTGATTTGGTCTGTTTCATTTGGCTTTTGTGGCCTTTCGGAAGTGAGTTTTGACGAGGCAATACCACTACTATTTTGTTTAAACCGGAAGTGAGATTTGCTGGAGCTGACTAACTAAGAACGGTCTATGGATGCCCCCAACCCCTTCCCTCCCTCCTCCCCCTCCCACCCCACAGAAAACGTACGCTCCTGAGCAGCTACGCATTTTTCTCATGAAAGACGCACTCCAAAAGAAAAAGACGAGAGAAGTACACAGTTACACGTCGCATCCACCACCTTCACCATCCACCACCTTCACCATCCACCAACATCAGCTTCATGTCTTTCAAGATTTCCGTGCAGAATGTACAGTCGTGTCCAAAGTCCACTGTTGGGTGAGTGTGGGTCAGCTATCAAGGGGCAAATTCTATGACATTCTCAAGAGAGGTAACTGCAATACCGTTTGTTTGGCTCTGTTTAGCATTGATCCCCAGCCATGTACGACTCCAACACAAGATCCGCATGGGCTGAGAGACAAACAAAATGGTCTACTCTACATACACAAGGATCAATCACCCGTCTTGACAAGCTATCGCGTAAAGCGAATTTCAGCAAGACGATCTTTATCGTTTTACTGGGCATGCGCATTGGCGTCTCTGATGACTTGCGTCTTGAATGACCAATATAATTGCAAATACGGCATGGGCCGGCGGGTTGGGAGACGGTCCCTAGTCATCCGTAAGCCTCCTTCTCCGAGCGAGTCGATGAGGCGAAAAGCCCGGATATTCGTGGACCACTACTACATTTGAATTTCTTAGAGTTGCGCCCATACCTAACCGGGAAGAACCATAAAGGGGTGGTGACGATTCCGACTATTCAGGTATTCGCGAAAGCGAAATCGAATCCACCAAAGAATTCTTCAGTTCAAATTGCTCTCTGGTGTTTTGATATCCACAGTAGACGTGGAGTTACAGGTCACTTTTATATTCGGGAACACTACATTCCATAGCTTGTCACATCTCGAACCGTCTATGCGCCGTGGCAGGGACTGAAATCTGATAGTATCATACTTCAGTTGTTGTTGTTGTTGTTGTTGTTGTTGTTGTTGTTGTTGTTGTCGTTGTTGTNGAAATCTGATAGTATCATACTTTAGTTGTCGTTGTTGTTGTTGTTGCTGCTGTTGCTGTTGTTGTTGTCGTTGTTGTTGTGGTAGTGGTCGTCGTGGTGGTGGTGGTGGTGCTAGTGGTGGTGATACTGGTGGTGGTGGTGGTGGTGGCTGGGCGTTGTTGTTGTTGTTGTTTTTGTTGTTGTTGTTGTTGTCGGAGGTATTAACTTCTGACTAACTTTCCAGCCAAAATGGTTTAAGGAATAACAGAAGTAAGAGTGATAGGAGTCGTCACTTCTTTTTTTTTTCAAAATTTTGGAATTGGATATCTATATCGAATTTCGAAAGCCAAACTGACCGAGACACTCCAGTGTTGAGGACATTCTGATTCGAATCTTGCACGGTTATGCCAGCCTTTGGCGATGCGGTCCTCAGATGGTACGATAGGACATCCAGTGCTGCTGTCTGGCGGAATAATACCACGGATGACGTTTCTTTAACGCCCCGGAAGTGAACCCAATTACATTTTCATTATGAATTCGTGAGCCCTGGGGCAAGGGGTAAAATGGCTGCGAGGGTGGAAACTCTGGCTTCAGGGCTCAACCAACTTCACTTGATGTTCTTTTGATGCAGCCCATTTCTATAAATAAATACACGTCACCGCACTAATCTTTGGCAAATTAGACGATCAGCTAATCTATAAATATTCATGAAGAGCGTTGTCCTTTTTCTTGGATTTCGTTCCATAATAATGACTCTCAAGCATATTGATCTGTGTTCTCCGTTTTTACGGAAATGTGCTGACCAACCCTCATTCTGGAATCCCTTTTCTTTTTTACCTTGTTCTTAATTTTGGTTGGGGTTTTTTTTCCTCTTTCTGAGCACTGCTGTTCCCTCTTTTCTCGTCCTTCTCCTTCATTTTCCGTTTCCTTCTCCAATATCGTTTACTATCGATTCCCATTTCTTCCTCGCATGCAAGCTTACACATAAACACACACACACACACACACACACACACATCTTAGTCTCCTTTAAAACCTTGTGAAATGTCGCCTTTGTCTCACTACCCACTGTCCAGATCCATCAATACGCGATTCAAACTGCATGTTGATGCAATGATTTCTTTGATGCAGTCTATTAAAGTGGAAAAAGACTAATGCAGCCATTGCCAGTGTGGCCAAGCTCTAAAGGCCGAAAAGCTTCAACGCCAGCGGCTACAGGATCGGAAACTCACACATAAAGTAACGCAAAGCAAAGTAAACAAAGGAAAGCAAACAAAACTGTTACAAATTCACTAAACATTGCATTCCTCTCTCAACCACACCTTTCCATTCACTCCCTGAAATACTTTCTTTTATGGAATTTCTAGACAAAGCAACCATTTATATGCTGCCTCGTACTGGCCACAAAATTGGGGTTTTTCCAAAGGTTCCAGATATGCTGCTTTCACTGACTGTCCAAAAACGTATAAGATCAAACGCGTTAAAACATAATACACGTAAAATCCTCTTGCTCACTCCAGAAGTACACAATGCGACGGTCCTAGAAACAAAGAATAACCTAAAACACATTTTTTCTTTCGATTTACTCTTTATCTGTGCAACATAAAAACCCAGCAGTGAATGGTGAACATTTTCTGAAATTTTAGGTTTACACGTGTTGTGTGATTTCAACAAACCTATTATTGCCCAATACTCTGCCATGAACTAACGAAGAGGCGCTTTTTATACAGTTAAGTAGATAATGATAGATGACTCCAATCATATTATTAGAACTAGTAGCATGTGGTATATTATACAGAGCGCTACTGTGAGGAATCGAAAGCCTCTAACCGACGCCCATGAGTAATGACTAGGCCTCGTCTGACACCCCCCCCCCCCCCCCCCNCGAGTGGCCGACGTGCCGCCACTGACCATGCCACTCCTCCCTCCTTGATAACAAATCTCTATCCGCCGTCAGCTTTTTTTTTAAGTTGTTCTATCTTGTTCTGGCTTCCAAACCAGTTCGACGATTGTGGTGAACAGACAACTCTCAATTATTATGTATGCACGGTCATCCGAAAATAGCAGACCACGACTCTCTCAATCATTCCTTCTGCTTTTTTCAGTTTTTTTTTCTACTGTCAGATGAAATGTGATTGGCTGCTATGATCTGTTACACTGACTTCTATTTGCTGATGTTTCTTTTACTTTAGGAAAGCGAGATTTGTGGACGTAGTCACACCTGTTTTAGATCTACACTAGTTGAGATCCCGGCCATGCCGCGGAAGGGGACAGGTAGGAGGAGGGAATGACCAAACTTAACGGAATTGTTTCTCATTGTGTGTGTGTGTGTGTGTGTGTGTGTGTGTGTGTGTGTGTGTGTGTGTGTGTGTGTCCCGTCCATTCCCTCCTTTCGCCCCTGCATAACTTGAGTTACATGACTGCCGTTCCCGCCGATGAACATTTCCGCGTACGCAAATTTTGATGATGTCATCCCTAGCAAAATTTTCTGTCGTTTCCAGACCGGATTATAAATAGCCGTAGAAGGACTAGAAATGTTGGTAAAATATTTGTTTTTTAAATCAGGGACTCCACATGGCAAAAATCGAAGGCCGTCCTGATGACCGATGTATCTTTTTGTAGCCTCACGCCAAATTGGAAGTCTGTAGCCGTGGCAGTTTGTCCAGAAAAGTGACAACATGACTTGTGTTTACAAATTACCAAATATATTATGACAGAGTTACATTTTGTTTAAGGCGGAACTGAGTTTAGTTGGAGTTGATCAGCGGAGAATGGCACATTACATCATATAAAAGCAAGAGATTATTTTGACCGTCAGTAACCGTTCTTTACAACCGATAACTTCCGGTCTACGGGTAAACATTTTGTATCACTGATTAAACTTTACATTCAGATCATTGTAATTAATATAGTTTAGATCTGTTTCTATTTTAAGCTATTGCTGTTGTCCTGAATCATGTAACGATCCTTGCTTTGACATTTGATGACACTGTTCTCAAAACAAAAACATTAACATCGTTTCGGGATGGGAGTGTTTGTAATCGTTCTTACAATGCGTCAGTTTATTAATTACAGTTTATTATTGTTTGTATTGCGTTCATAACACAAATTAGAACAGTGTTCACAAAGATTGCAGGTGAAAGTGCAAAGCTGTGAACAAATTACATTCATTCTGAAACTGTTTTTGGGGAGGGGTGGGCGGAGACGATATCATAGTTATCAATTAAACTGAGAACAACTATGCACCAATGGGTATCTGAGTGCACGCATACAAAGATCCAAGTGCTTAATGGAAAGCTTCCGATACATGTGGTTTCGCGCATATTTGCGATGTGCCCCACTTTCCTTCAGAGACCACTCAGGAAACTGGATTACTCTGCATGCATGAATAAGCTGCGATGAGTTATCAAACTGGCAGAGTATTCATTTAACAGTGGGAGACAACGGGCTAGTGCGCTAGTAAAAAAAAATATCAATGTTCCATGCACAAATGATCGCACTGCCCCCTCTGGCTAAATATCACACCAGACATGAATTAACCGCGTCATTTTGCTTCAGACTATGTTGACAGACTATGTTTACATAACATGCCTGCCTTAATAGAATATAATAGCCATTCCAAGTCGCCATATTTACAGAAGATTACATGCTCGGCTTGCTACTGCCATAGGTGTTGGGGGTGGTNATAGAGGCTGATAATACCTGCGAAGTCAATATTGATCTATTCTCTTCTAAGACCAACCACCATTTTCTATAGGGCAAGAGTCGAGGGATGAGGGGGAGAGGAGGAGGTGGAGGGGGGAGGGGGTAAAACCAGAGTTTAACTTCAGCACTATGTATATCCACATGTTTCTCAGCCACGGGGAATGATCTATGTATCTATCTATCTATCTATCTATCTATCTATCTATCTATCTATCTATCTATCTATCTATCTTGCCTTTTCATTCGCTCTCTCTTCCTTCTTCCTGCCCACTCCATTTCTCCCTCTCTCTTTCCACAAAAAAAAGTCTCTTATCGAGCACCTAGGCATTGTTTCTCATGGTGTCCTTGGTTGAATTTTTGCTACAAATGCCCATCAGTGTTGATAAATAATACTGAAGTTTCCCACCAGGCCAAGTCTGTCCAGGGATTGCTTCTTGTGGTGTCCTGAGTTGTCTGTCTTGAAATAGTTTTCCTTGTCAACATGGCAGTAAATTGGAGCTTAAAAGCCTTACACATACAGGACATGTAGATCTGTTTTCAATACAGCTAGTCCACAAATCCGCCAATTTAGTGAACAAGACATTACGCATCAAACCATAATTTTACTATGGCATTGTGCCTTCCATTATCAATTCATCAGTAGCGCATAATGTTTTACTCTCGATTTGCGTTTTTTATTATCAGTTCATCAGCAACGCATAAATCAAGCTGACGATCTATGATGAAAATATAAAAGCTACATCAGGTGATGGAAAAATACAAAACATTATGTTCTGTAAAATGGTGCCAAAAGCTGAATTTGACCTCTTTTGGTGTTTACTGTCTTTTTTTTATAAAAAGCATAAAGAACCATTGCTACTAGTAAAAAGAGCAGGCATTTTCAATCCCTATGACAAAGCGTTCATTGGTTATTGTTTATTATAATATGTGGGTTAGTGTTAGTGGAGTTTTTCTGAATCTTGAAGTTGGAGTTGTGATGTGTAAAGCATTGGAAAAAAAAATTGTGATATGTCCTCTGTAAACAAACAAACAAAAAAAACTCTCTAACGAGCATTCAAAAATTTACGTTATAGAAAATCTTCTGTGAGTATTAATTTCATGACCAGTGCTCATTAATAAAATAGTAAAACAGAGCTACAGCATATTCACATGAAACCAATGATTTCATTAAGTTCACTACCAATTTGTATAAAAAGTTTCTTAATTCTGCATTGAAAAGGACAGAAACTGGAGCTTTTCAGAGAGGGTGCTACTCATTTTTTTCAAAGTCAGTACACGTATTTAGTTCATGAACAACTTTGACTGAAATAAAAACTTCCCAACACACTGAGTTTTTTAAAATTGCTTTATGTGGGCAGGACATGATTATTTGTTGAGAATCACAATGCCCCACTTTATATTCCAGAAACGTCTTTTCATTTACTTAATTCAATAAAAACAATTCTTATAACTGCAATTCACTTCATCTGTAGTCAGAACTCAAAATCTGACAATGCACTTTGTGGTGTGTCAAGTGAGTCTGTCTGCTTTTAAGTATCGGCAAGGAAAAAGAAAAATATATTTATGATGCCCAGGACTTGAAGACTAAGTATCGCGATGTTTAAAAAATAAAAAAATCAGATATCGACTCCTCACTTGATGTGTCTTCACGTCTGTCTCGTAGAGAATCTCGGCTTGACCCGTACAACTGTGCAACGACAAAGCACCGTATAATCATGATCATGACCAAATAATGATCATACGCTATTTTGTCGTTACATGGCAAAGTAGGCTTATAGAGCAACCAAAAAGATCCATGTAAGTGTAATGATCTCTTGAAAGATAGACCCTCGTATATCTGCGATTTGTGCCCCACAAGGTTAGAAAATCGCTCATGAATAAACACGAAGGCAGTCAGCTGCCTGGCTTTTACTGTCTTGCCCTATCACTCCCCCTTTCCCTTGACCAGTTTGCCGTTTCCGGTGAGAAGAATGTTGCCGGACGCGAAGAACACTTGATATGTGATTAAAGTTGCCGAACCTCTGGAGCCCTTGGAATAAAAGTGGTCAACGCCAAAACTGAGCTGAGAGGAACAACCAAATATTCTCGTTCTTGAACATTTTGCGTAGTGATATGGTTTCACTGTAAACTAACACATACTTTTTTCGGTGATACACCAGGGTCCGATTTGGGGGTGGTTATTCTTTGGTAATTTGCGCCTTCCCTAAATGTTAACGACTAGGTGAACCTTTGTTAAGTAATCCATATGCTCTTTAACTTAGGCAAATGTGGAAAAAATTTTAGTAGAATTTTTTTGTAACATTATATACATCGGGACGGTAACGAAGAATAGCGTCACTAAATGTTAGTCTGGAAATGTTGCTGCAGAAGTTGCAGTTGCTGCATTGATTGGAGACATCTATTATTGTTGTTGTTGTTGCTGTTGTTATTATTGTCGTCGTAGTCGTCTTCATCGATGTTGTTGTTGTTTTATTATCATTGTTCATGATGATGATGATGACGATGATGATAAGTCAAGAATGCTTTCTGCTTTCATTCGGTAAGTTTCCGTGGACCGTAGGGTTAACAGAACTCCTGAAACGATGAATACGTAATGCTGCTACGCTGTATCTAATTCCTCACACTAAGCAGATCCATGCGATGTACCCAAGTGCTAGCACAAATTTACATTATTATCTTACCCTTCAGGAAGCTGGTATGTTATCGTTGTAGTTAACATTTACGTTCAGTTCAAGCTATCAATTGTCTGAAATGTGACTACTCAGTGCCTGTAAATTATAATTGTATGTACGCAGTTCTCGTTTTCTTTGAGCTTAGACGATCATCAATTCTCTCATCTCCACCAACCAAGCCATATCGGCACCCGCATTTTGATGCGTCTTTGTTGCTCACGCTGCTCTCTGACACGACGTGTCCATGGATGCAATGATTTACAACTATAGCGCTACACGTAGGGATAAAGCATTAAAGTCAATCAGAGTTCTTGTACAATCTCCTGGAGCGGCAAATCTCCACAGCTGTTGGAGCAGATCTGGCCTTTGCTTTCGCCCCGTTCTAAAATGCCAACATGGTTGAAATGGAATCCAGTCCGGTCTCGCGGAATATCGCGTCAGGCAAGGGGGCGTGCCGAGAATCAATACTCATTTCCTGTCACTCAAGCGGTTACCTCCCCACACAACAGCACACGTCGTTATAGTTGTCTGCTCGTTTGTTTTACAGTCAGACCCCGACGATCGTGTTGACGGCACTTTAATTGTTCCCAGCCACTTTACCAGCTCAAGCTAAATTTGATGCTAATTTGTGAAACGTCAGTGGGCGCTAGTGTCTTTCACCCTCACACCAACCCTGTCATCTGATACATCTGCGTACATCATTCTAGGTTTAGGGCTAAGATGAGGTGGAGTGAGGAGGGCGTGTTATGAGATAAACATCTCACCGTAAAATTCCTATCTGAGTTGTGTCCAAGCTGGAACCGACAACACAGCACAACTGATTCACTCTGTCTTCAATACATCCAAATGGCCTTATCGTAAAACGGGTAACTGAACCGTATCGAAGTTGGACCCAGCAACACATCAAAGCTTATATACCTTGGCTTCGACAAATAGAAATATCCTTATCGTAAAATGAATAGTCTACCTGAATCGTTTGCATGCTAGACCTGCAACACGGCACAACTTATGTCTTTTGACTTCGACATAGCCAAATATCCTTTAATTCGTTTGTGCGTAGAAGGTCGTCTGAATAGTTTGAACGTAACCACTTTGGACATGAATGTGTTTTTGTTCTCTGACCCTGAACTTTGTTTCACTCAGCCTTCACCTTCATCATTGTGCCTGCATTTGTTTTCAAATTTAACATTCGTACTGGGCTTGTGTGCGTGTGTGTTTGTATGTTTGTGCTCTCTTTGACTTCGTCAAGTCTTTCCTGCAGTTATACCATTCTCAGATCGTTGGCTTTGGCTGTATGAAACACCTGTAGGTCTTTGACACTGCAAAATTTGAATCTTTCGTCTCTATTTAAATTTTGATTCGCCTCTCAGCGCGATAATCTTTCATGCAGCAACAAATGAACAAGGCCCCAGTTTAGTAGCACAGTAAAACAATTGTTCAGATTATCTTTGATGTGTTTGTTCGATGATGAATTAATCCTTTTTTTTTTTTTTGGCATTAAATTTAAAAATTGTCTCATCTTAAAGATATGTAGCTGTATGCATAATCCTTGCATAATCCTGTATGCATAATCGGCAAAAGTAAATACATGTACTGTAATGTTTCCGATAGTTACCGCAGTGTGTACAGTAACCCAAAGATTATGCGAACAGCCACGCTTGTCCATTAGATAGTTACGTCAAATCCAGCATGAACTTTTGAACAAAAAGACACTATGTCACGTGTATTTACAACGCCCTCTGTCTCTGGTGTTATACTATGCTATATCATTTGACCTGACATTTTGTCTCACCTTTTAGTAGATTAAATGCTGAAATAATTCGTATCCTGGAAGGAAGATAATGAACCTCACCTATAACAGCCTGTGCTACAATGATAAATACAGTATTATGTTTACGTTATCGCCATACATCACTCACATGCAGTACCGTCTTTCCAGCATCCAGCATGACGTAGTTTAGTACGACTACAGTGACACAACAGTCTTCTCCTATACAATGGGAATACATGTAGCGTTTATTCACCATACAGCTACTGTCGAGGCAAC
>JAWQUT010000018.1:3364132-3401280 GCA_033807755.1 Ellobium chinense | reverse complement strand
CAGACAGACAGACGATCGTTAACAAAAACAGTGGAGACAGCAAGCGAAACATCTCAATTTGCAGTGGCATGCGGATTCATCAAGAAATGTGAGCTCATTTCGTCATTTTGATAGTTTTACAGTAATTCATAAAAATAACATTGAACTGGAACAAATGCATCGAGAAAAAAAAATAATTCCAGACGGCTTAGTTAAACATATTGATTTCTTTGACTCACTTCAAAAGGTCAAAGTTTCACCAGATTGGGATGACACATAAGGTTTCCAGTAAAGTGACGAAGTTTATTTTCGTGTTGTGTCTACGTATCTTATATAAATACGAAGCGAAAACAAAAAGCGAATTTCATTCCGGTCATTGTTCTTCATTATCCTGGAACTCACAGCACAAAGACGAAACTCTGAGAGGAAGCCTCTGGTGGTCATGGAAGACTTGTGTGTCTTGGAATGGGGGGAGGGGGGGGTGGGAGGAGGTGTCTTTTACCTCCATAAATAGGAAGTATGTTGACTCTGAGTTCAGACTAAATTACGAGACGGCCAGTGATAGTCATGGGCATTCGAATGGGAAATAAAACTCCGAACAGTTTTACTAACGATTCACAATTATAGAACAGCTGACCGGATATGAGTATTCGTTATGTTTCATTGTCTTTCTTCTTATTCTTCGGCTTTCAATGTGGACATGTTGAATCATTAAAACAGTTTATAATCACGAGTAGTAGACAGACGTAGCAGTACAAAGTCTGTATTTTGGGACCTGGCTATGAAACATAAGAAAATAGTTATGTACAATTCCTATTATTGATATTAAAAAGTTATGCTGTAGATTGAATCATTTGAGTGTACCGAAGCGATCCCTCATATTTTCATGTTTCTTCATGCTTCATATTTAGTTCAGAATATAATTGTACATCTGTTTTGATCTGAAAATGCTGTACGTTTTCGGAGATTCATTCGCAAAACTCTATTCGAATTCGCCCAGCCGTAGACGGCACATCTTGAGCCACCATCTCGGCAAACAGCAGGAAAGCCCCGGCTCCAGCGCTGGGACTCAGAACCGGGGAACGTCTGCCTGACGGCACATCTTGATTGACCACATTCAGACCAAGAAACGTGGCTGATTGAGAGACAGGGAGGAACAGGAAACAGATTTTATACTTTCAAAAAAAGGAGAGAAGACGAGAAGAGGACCACATGTGAATGACTGTCAAACTCAAAAGCAAGAAGAAAAAAAAATGGCAGACGTGACAAAGCCAAACCAGTCTATCCTTGCAGGATTTTGATGATGTTGATGTTTTGATTTCGCCTGGACCAGTTTATTTGGCTATGAGGATTAGATGTGGATTTTTAGAATCACATGCAGTTGACTTTAAGTGCAGAGCTAAGTGGAAGGGCGTCGAGGTGGATAACCTTTGTGTGTGTGTGAATGAGTGAGTGGGTTCAATGCATCTAAAAAGGGACGCCTCGAAAATGGGTGAGTGGTCCTTAGGGGTGAGGCAGGGTGGGGGGCAAAAGGGGCTCCTCTATTGATTCGATTGTGAACGAGGCTAAAATGATGGCCGATATGAAATAAGACGGTCTGAAAGCCAGACATAGCTCGGATGAGGTTCAGTTTTGGGGTCTCCAGTTTGTTTGTATGTACACAGTGTTGTGAGAGCAGTACCGACTTTGATAGAATGGAGAATGGTTGACTGTTGTGAATGAATGAGTGAGGAAACAAGAAACACCAGAGGTGCCACTTTCTGGTGATGAAACGCTCTTAAACTAAAATAGCAGAGGCGTATGGTGTGGGTGGATGTGGGCATTGGTGACATTCTGACGTCAAGAACAGGAATAGAAAGCAGCTGTTAAATAATAAATGCTGGTGAAGGTTGGATAATGCTTGATGTAGATTGAAAACCATTCTTTCAGTCGAGGTGGTCTGGCAGTATCCCAAGAGTTGATAGTACGATCAGGATTACCAGTTGCATCATCTCAGGGGAAAAACTTGTATTTTCAGGGACGTAGAGGTGCCAAATGAGAAGTGTTTGTGGAGGAGATGCATTTTTCAGTAGCTGTTATAGTAGTGCCTCAAGTTTTCACTTGAAATAAGTCCAAGCTCTTTTTTTGATCCTATGCAAAACTCGGGTTAGCTACACAATTTAAAAGAAGGAAAGAAGGTACAAGTATTGTTAAGACTTTATGGATAAACGAGGGCTCAATTAGCCTTGAATCAAGTGTTGGGATTGTACTTATGTTGTTTTCGTTTTTCGAATGGGCATATTTACCTGTTTGTCTAACAACTAAATTTTCAGATAATATATGTTTTCTAATATCACAAATTTATGAGTTATCAAGTTTATATATGGGAAATACACCATATGAGCAGAAAACATGAAGTTTTTGTCCAAACATAATAGGAGATGTACTTCATTATTTACTAAAATGCCCTCATTTTACTCGGGAAAGAAAGACATACATGATAAAAAATATTCTACTAGATCGAATATGTTGACGTATAGGAAACCGATGCAATCAGAGAATACCATGGAACTTCAAAGATTATGTTGCATTTTGGATATTGTAATGAAATCATTTGTTTAGGCCACTAAGTCTAATCCGATTCGTTTGTCTTGTTTCTGTGTAGAGTGTCGTTAATTTGGGAGTGTATGTCCTTCTTGCTGCTCTACTACACTTTTATAAGGAATATTAATAAATCCTTGATAAACGAAACGTCGACCATTGTTTAAATTAAATCCATTATATATTTCTCAAAAAAGTTTTGTGTCAAACCTGGGCAGAATCATATTTAATTTTTATAAGGAATATTAGATGACTGTCGATCTTAAAGGTGGTAGGTTTACTTCAGGACTACTTTAAAAAAAGCACCACTGGAAAGGACAAATTTAAGGTTAAGAACTGGGGAGCGTTACTTACAGGTCCGTCTCCACAATTGGGAATTCCAAAACTCCACTCTGAAGGTGTGGGATGTGCAGTAAGGAGTAGGGGAAGAAGTAGACTCCCTTATTAGGAGTTTCAAGGCTCTTACTCTGTAAGTGCGGGAAGGAGTAGACTCCCTACCACAGTTTGTAGGCATGCCAAAATTTTCACAGCTATAGGGAAAAAGTTTTGCCAGAAGAGACTGTTTTCGAGATTAAGTTATTGGGCTCGGCGGCAAATTTGTATAAGACAGCTAAGTTTCTGAAATAATTCACCACTATCACAACATCATGAGACACGTGGGGGAATGCACAAGAAGAATGTACCAAATAATATGAGATTTTCCTCGTTTTTTTCTTGCTAGTAAAGTTTGGAAATGAGAAGCGTTTTTCCCCTAGTGATAGACATGCGCTGAGAAAAGATAAATGTTGTAAACATTAATTAGAAATCACAGCTGGAGACTAGCTAAACTTCCATTTTATTTGACATGTGATTTCAATAAACTTTCATTCTTCTCATTTGAAAATAAAAGCAGACTGCTGCCGAAATCGATAGTTTGAACCAAAATAATTATCAACACCCACACTGCCGCTCATCTGCCAGATACCTTGGTACGTGTGAGAGCTTTCGCAATAATCCAACACCCTGGATAGTGGCTGACTCACCCAAGACTCGTTATGACGCAAAAGTTATAACCTCTTCACAATATATGACGAACATGTACTCCAAATAGGATCCCTTGCCCTGTTGGGCGTTATATAAATCCAGATTCGACATTCATTGACGTCCCGTAAATTATAGCATCACCGTGTTTTTTTCGGTTCAGGTGTACATCCTATATAAAGAACTTTACACTACATATTGACTAATAACCTCATTAAAAATTTGAGGGGCAACGGGGATTAGTCATCTTATTTAAAGCATCTGAAAATATTTCCCACTTGAATGAGTAAAGCGATAGAATTACGTCATTACTTTTTGGGGAGGATGATCCAAAACAACCCAGTCATGGCAGCGAAAATCGTATGAGGCAGTTACTCTCAAACAAAACACAAATGCTGTTATTTCTACGTAGTTACAATTTTTGGACACTCTAGGTTAGAGTATGTTTCTGTATTAAACTGAATAACGATTGTCAAATGCGTTTAATCGACAGTCTTGTAATGTCACTCCGGATTTCTCTAGAATTATACCTTCAAATTCACATAAAAAACCGTCGTAAGGGTCTCGCGAAAATCATATCCTAGCAAAATTTTTTTTAAAAACTCTTATACAGTCTATGTCTCCCCATCTCACCCTCACTTTCGCAATCTCTGTCAACAACTGAACTTTTCTTTTCTCACCATCCCTCTCCCCTCCTTTCTTAGAACCAGATCTCCGCCTATGCTCTGAGGCTTTGGAAGGGTTTGGAAGTGAAAGTGGAAGTAAATTCTAGCGTCACTGCTATCACATATCGCCTGCTCTGTGCGCTGTCACTCTGAAAGAGTCGATAAAATGGTCGTAGGGCTAATGAGGCTCTTGTGTTAATTTGCCTTTTTTTGTCTATTCGTACACAACACCAAGTTAACGGTCCGGAAAAGGTAAAAGAAAGAGGAAAAGAGAGAGTGAGAGAAAGGAGGAAATGGAATAAAATGCTCTTTGATTTTTTTTTTAATCTTTCTATCCACACACGTAAACATAAACACAGACAGACAGACAGTCTGACTCTCACACTCTCACACACACACACACACACACACACACACACACACACCACACACACACACACACACACACACACACACACACACACACACACACACACATGTATAATAGACTTAAATGGCGCTTTGCTCAAAGTCTCGATTTTTTTCGACTACAAGCAGACAAATACATAAGAACGCTTGAAATTGTGGTTTGTTGGTTGGTTGGTTGGTTGGTTGGTTGGTTGGTTGGTTGGTTGGTTGGTTGGTTGATAAGCTGGTTGGTATCCGGAGGACTTTAACATGATAAAAAAAATAATTTCCACAGATGAAGAATATCAGAGATGAGAAGTAGGTCCCTGTGAATTGTGGCCGGAGTCACTATAACAGAGAGACAGCAATTCTTCTTTTCTCCTTTGTTAAGCATACTAATTACGGCAATTAAATTATTGTCGTTGTTTATTGTCACTGTCATTGTCATTGTCATTGTCATTGTCACTGTCAATGTCAATGTCATTGTCACTGTCAGTGTCATTGTCACTGTCATTGTCTTGTCTGTCAAAATCTTTGCCACTGTCATTGTCACTGACATTGTCATTGTTATTGTCACTGACGTTGTCACTGCCATTGTCACTATCAGTGTCATTGTCACTGCCATTGTCATTGTTATTGTCACTGACGTTGTCACTGCCATTGTCACTATCAGTGTCATTGTCACTGTCACTAGAGACTCAGATTTGCCTTTGTCCGGCCGCTGCTGCAGACAAATATCTACTTTATCGTCTTGTTCAACGGCTTTGTACTATGTTGAAAGCGCTGTTTTCTGTAATTGTGGAGAAAGGTACCAATAAAATATTACCCGAGCGAGGAACCCTCAGAGGCATGCATCAGTGTTGCAAAGGATCAGGTCATTATCTTCTTCAAATTAGATGGGCAAGACCTTGAAAGTCTTGTTCTTTTATCCTGTGTAGCAGTAAAATATGGACCATAGTACTCATTTATGCAAACATGCCAATAACGGAAGTCGGTTATAGAAGACTGCATGTAACACAGCAGGTTGTAAACAATGCCTGAATTTTTAAACTTAAAATCGATACACCCACAACAAAATAATGGTATATACGATCTTTTGAAATGGATACATTTTATTCCGAGAACAAGTTTAATTACTCCAAGTTTAACAGTACAAGTTTGGACCAAAGAAAATATGAATCGTGTGTGTAGTCAAATCACATGAAATGAGGATTTTGAGCTTAAATAAAGATTACTAGAAGAAGATGTAATGAAATATCACAGCATTACGTTCCGGTACAACCGAGTGAGTTTTAATGGCACTCACTATTCTGTTTATGGTCTGCACTTAATCTCATGGCCTTTAATCGATACCGAGCAAGCATTTTACGGACAAAAACCTGGGTGAAATATACCAGTGGGATATTGCACAGGAAGTGCAATGAAAGTGCACAGGTTGTGTTGACGTCATAACTGCTATGATCAAAGATAAGCCAAAGCGCACACAGAGTGTGGATTCATTCCTAATGTGTACAGATGGCAAGTCTATAGGGTTAATCTGGCGTGTATGACAGGTAGGAAAGACAAGGGGATTGTGTGATTTACACTGATTACTATGCTTGTTTCAACAGGACTGGTTCTTAGGTGCTAATATCGCAGCTCTATTATTGCTATTGTAAGTTGTGAAGTAATACAAGTGAAGATTTGGGCAAATGGAAAGTTGGGAAGGTGATCTTTTTAATGGAATTTAATTTAGTAGTCTATTGCGAAAACTAGCAATTAACTTAAAGTCAATGCAAATTTTACATGTTTTTCATGCTGCGAAGCAGATTTTATCCAAAACAGTTCCCGGTAGCGAGATACATAGAGGAAGAGAAGCTGAGAGAGAGAGAGAGAGAGAGAGAGAGAGAGAGAGAGAGAGAGAGAGAGAGAGATCGAAGAGATTGAACAAATTTATCTCGTTTCAGGGGGATATATAACACTTAATTAATATCAAATCAAGAAGTCTTCAGTAGTCACTTCTATAATATCTCGTGACTGTCCTTCACATTTGAGAACACAATACGTTCACTGTAGAACTTAACTTTTGATGATGGCACAGAACACAAACGGTGGTGAAACTTACATAATTTCTGCCTCTGTATTATATTATTTTGTGCGAGTGCGTCATCTCATGCTAGATCGAAAACTCTGCGTGAACTTTGAGAAACAAAACAAAACAAAAAACAAAAACAAAAAAAATCGAAATCGTTTATTAAGATTGTAAACAAAATCTGTCTCGCCCGTGTACTTTTATATGTAATTAAATTAATACTAAGACACAAGATTNNNGGGGGGGGGGAGATTTCGGTTTATCGCCTGATATAGAATATGTTGTATATCTATTTCACTGTCAGGGTGCGCCAACTGTTCTGTCTGGATGCGCACTTAGCAGAGCTTACCGTGGACTTTACCGCAAAAGCATTGGAAGCATGCAAAATGTCGCCTCTTGCTTATAAACACACTCTTTGATCAATTTTTTGGCTACTCTCTATAAGTGGAATATACACGTGATGTGTTCTTTATAAGCGTGGAAATCGTTTGTTCCAAGGTGTGTGGCCGGATTCCAACTTGGCGACTGTCCTTATGACATTGATGAGATACCTGTGGTGAAAATAGGGAGGCAGACTCGCAGTCAGAGAATAGTGAGCACTCTTAAGTTGGTACACAACCCCCTCCACCTCCACCAGACTGCTTGAGCGATTGAAAAACAGGACCTTGTCGAAATCACAAGCGGTGGTCCACTATCTAGTGAGGGAGTTACAGGCCTTTTCAGGCTTCACTCACTTTCATCAAATTTAATTTAAACAAGCTGTGACCTTAATTTTACTTGTGTCAGGCCACAAATCGATTAGAGGGCAATGTGACCATCCACGGGCGTGATATTTATTTTCTCCGCATGTTGACACAGAGCCGATTTCATTTTCGTCATTAATTGAGCCATTATAAGATTTAATGAATCAGAACAAAAGCGAATTTGAACCCGATTATTGTTAATTGAAGCCCACATTTTGTTAGATATCGGCTATCTGTCACGAATATCAAAGGAAAGGGCTCTGTGTGAGACCGATAGCTAAGCTGTGTATTCGAACTTTTAGTTGAACTTAATTCAGCAAGCTATTTTTAGAAAAAAAAGTTAAACGGAAATGCTTCCGCTTTACGCGCTAGCAGCGCTTGGATATCAGCCCATGTCGTGTCCAGTGCGGCGTCACTCTGTTCATGTCACTCTATTCATGTCACTCTATTCATATTTCTGGTAAACTACGCATCTAGTGGCATTACTCCCTTATCAATATACCTTCACAGTATTTCATGAGAGGAGATTACCCACACCATCTTTACACTGGCAGAGTTACGGGTGCTAGAAGTATTCATGGGCGGCACAACTGTCTCCTAGTATTAAAAACACGTGAAAGCTGATAAAATCTATGTAATCCTCAAAATGATGCATTATTCATAATCATATGTTGATAATGGGAAATTGGATCCTGTTGTTTGATGGACTGAAACAAGCCTCGGTAAAGACCGAAACACTCACAGTTTGACGGTGCCTCGCAATGAGTGCTTTGGATTTTTCGGTTGGGATCAGTCCTTCAAGCAAAACAGTGACGAGGATTTCCCTACATTAAGAAAGTGTTGAATATGCGTCATGTTAAATCAGTGCAGAGGTGCTGTGCTTTCATACGCATTTTTACTCCATTTCTCTCTCTCTCTCTCTCTCTCTCTCTCTCTCTCTCTCTCTCTCTCTCTCTCTCTCTCTNNTCTCTCTCTTTCTTTCTCTTTCTCTTTCTCTTTTTCTCTCTCTCTCACTTATCACAAAGGCAACATTTATCCGGTTATTCTTATGCTGCGTGACGGAATGACAGTTTGCTAAAAACGTGATTCTTTCTTTCTTTTTTTTCTTCCTTTCGTTCTTTCTTTCTTTCGTTCTTTCTTTATTTCTTTCTTTCTTTCGTTCTTTTTTTCTTTCGTTCTTTCTTTTTCTTTCTTTCTTTCTTTTTCTTTATTCTTTCTTTCTCTCTTTCTTTCTTTCCATCTAATCCTTCTTTTTTTCTGTTTCATTTCGCGTTATATTTTGTCTTTTTGTTTTTTTTTACTGGTCTTACCTTGTTTGCATTTAACATTCACTGTATGTGACGTTAAATGTCTGGTCCATGGCCTAAATTTGATATTCAACTTAAAATGTGAAAATTCTTTATTTCAGAGTACATTTCCAGAGTATAAGGTCCATCTCTACAGAAGCCGGGAACCACCGGATGTGAGGCAGCCATGACGTCATATCGGCCATGGGACGTCCTGCTGAGGTTTCGCAACTCTCGCCGCCTGGTGTTGGTGATCGTCTTTGTGGCCTTGTTCCTGGATAACATGTTACTTACTGTTGTAGGTGAGTGCTGGATAACATGTTACTTACTGTTGTAGGTGAGTGCTGGATAACATGTTACTTACTGTTGTAGGTGAGTGCTGGATAACATGTTACTTACTGTTGTAGGTGAGTGCTGGATAACATGTTACTTACTGTTGTAGGTGAGTGCTGGATAACATGTTACTTACTGTTGTAGGTGAGTGCTGGATAACATGTTACTTACTGTTGTAGGTGAGTGCTGGATAACATGTTACTTACTGTTGTAGGTGAGTGCTGGATAACATGTTACTTACTGTTGTAGGTGAGTGCTGGATAACATGTTACTTACTGTTGTAGGTGAGTGCTGGATAACATGTTACTTACTGTTGTAGGTGAGTGCTGGATAACATGTTACTTACTGTTGTAGGTGAGTGCTGGATAACATGTTACTTACTGTTGTAGGTGAGTGCTGGATAACATGTTACTTACTGTTGTAGGTGAGTGCTGGATAACATGTTACTTACTGTTGTAGGTGAGTGCTGGATAACATGTTACTTACTGTTGTAGGTGAGTGCTGGATAACATGTTACTTACTGTTGTAGGTGAGTGCTGGATAACATGTTACTTACTGTTGTAGGTGAGTGCTGGATAACATGTTACTTACTGTTGTAGGTGAGTCCTGGATAACATGTTACTTACTGTTGTAGGTGAGTCCTGGATAACAAGTTACTTACTGCTGTAGGTGAGTCCTGGATAACAAGTTACTTACTGTTGTAGGTGAGTCCTGGATAACAAGTTACTTACTGTTGTAGGTGGGTCCTGGATAACATGTTACTTACTGTTGTAGGTGAGTCCTGGATAACATGTTACTTACTGTTGTAGGTGAGTCCTGGATAACAAGTTACTTACTGTTGTAGGTGAGTGCTGGTCAAAGGAATCTACTCACCAGGGATGTCAAATAATTATTCTGTATTGATCAGAAGGTTACTGGCACCTTTTTCTTTTCTGTTTTTTTTTCTTTCGGCCCTATATATGGAATGTGTTATTCTACACATTTCGATTTTTTTTTTTTTGCCACGGAGGTTAAAGTACTGCCACTGCCCGATCTTTTAAGGGGAAGAAAAAAGGAGGGTGAAGGCCCAAAATTTTTCACAAATCTTTCTCAAAAATAGTCTCCTCTCAAACTGACTTGGTTCCCACTTTTTCAACAGCCTGGTTTTTACCGCGTACTAACACATAGGGTTAACATACTTTATTTTTGCAATTAATAGGCTCAAATAGTACCTGAAACTTTAAGATCAGATATTTTATGCCTTGACAGTGGCTGACAGGGCCCCCCAAAAAAGGAAACTGTATATATTAGCGGATTAATAGGACTGATCGTGTATAAAATCAGAGATTTTGGCCCATTAATAGGTGGCTGAAACCAGAACGTACAGGACCTGCCTATTTATTGTCCCTTAGAGTGGTTGCTCCCTTAGGGGACCTATGGTGCTTCACCACGGTACTGTTTCTTTTTTTTTTTCTTTTTAAATTAGGAACTAAGGTATCTATAGTTGTCCTTGTATAATTTGAACACCTGCAAAATAAAAATAAACAGAAATCTTCCTCTTATTACATCATTTACAATGCTCGTTATACAGATCACTCCTGAGTATCGTGACTGGAAGCGTGGTGAGGCCTCGTGTGCATATGTCCATTTTCAGGCGCGAGTTTTCGATTGGTATTTTAAGGACAGACATGGGATGGGCGTATGGCCCATGCCTGCCCAATAAACAGAGGCAAATAAAAAAATAGGAATGAATAAAAAAAAAAAAACTCGTTATAAAAGCTCCAGAACTCGAACATCTAATTTTATCTCAGCACACCTCTTCCTGAGGTTGTTCATCTTTGTGGGACAACCAGACAGTACAGCTTAATATGCTGTTCTTATTCAGTATCTACTGTAAGTTTGAAAATGGGTCATGATTTTTTTAAAATCCTCTTTGCTTTCTTTTTGCAGTTCCGATTGTGCCCAACTTCCTGAGAAAACTTGAGAACCCCTACATCCAAGTCAACCGCTCCTTAGCAGATCTGGGCATTACAGAGGCGCCTACGACAGAGTTACGGTGCACCAATATCACTACTAAAATAGTTGATTCCAATGGTACTTATGGCCATGGGTATCCCATAGACCACATAATTGACGCCGTGAGATACTATGGCCACACCTACAGATCTCCGCGAGTACGTCAGGAATGCTACAATGAGTCGGTGTGGAGGAATCTATCCAATGAGTTTATGACGGTCACAGAGCGCTCACCCCGACGGGCGGACCTGGATGCTGAGAATGTGGAAGTGGGTTTCATGTTTGCATCCAAGGCCATCATGCAGCTTATAGCTAATCCATTTATAGGACCTATAACTAATAGGTAAGATGGTCGTCCTATAACTAATAGGTAAGATGGTCTTCTTCTTCTATTTCTTCTTCTTCTTTTTCTTCTTCTTCTTCTTCTTCTTCTTCTTCTTCTTCTTCTTCTTCTTCTTCTTCTTCTTCATCATCATCTTCATCTTCTATTTTTTCCTTCTTCTTCTTCTTCTTCTTGGACCTCTCTGCTGTGCCCGTGCGGTGCAGGACTGTAGGTGGGCTTAGTTAGTCGAAGATGTCAAAGGTCTATAACTGTGCATAATAAATCAGTAATGGGACAACTTTTACTATGAGGAAACTATTTCACATTGAGAATTCTGATTGGCTGCAGCAGTTTGAAAAGAAAAAAAAACGTCTTCTTTGTCTCTTACTTCCGCTCGCATATTTATGAAAAGTCATGGAAGAAAAGCGACATTGGGAGGGGAAGGAATGACACAAACAAGACCAGAGGAGATACAAAAATCTTCCTCAATTATGAAGCTGATACACCACTATGTATAATTCTGCACTGTCTATATTTTGATAACTGCAGCGTATCACACATGATATAATACAATGCAGAGTGGTAATAATTGATTTACAGTTATTTTATTTCATTAATGTTCATACTTGAAAGAAGATTTTTTTGGGGGTTCTTACTATTTTGTTTTTCTCTTTGCAGGATCGGTTACACGATACCAATGTTTGCCGGATTTTCTATTATGATGGTTTCTACTATTAGTAAGTTCATAATACAGTGTAGCTCTTTGACATTAAGTAAGTTCATAATACAGTGTAGCTCTTTGACATTAAGTAAGTTCATAATACAGTGTAGCTCTTTGACATTATGTAAGTTCATAATACAGTGTAGCTCTTTGACATTAAGTAAGTTCATAATACAGTGTAGCTCTTTGACATTCTCTTGATTATACGATCACATAATAAAACCTGACATGTGCATAACTTGGTCTTCTGGTATGCGTGATCGACCCTTCCAGTCCTGTGACTGACTGACTGACTGACTGACTGACTGACTGGCTGGCTGGCTGGCTGGCTGGCTGGCTGGCTGGCTGGCTGGCTGGCTGGTTGATTGATTGATTGATTGGCTAACTCACCCGCTCACTCACTCACTCATACACTCACTCACACTCACACACTCACTCACTCACCCACTCACTCACTCATTCACTTACTCACTCACTACTAACTCACTCACTCACTCACTCACTCACTCACTCACTCACTCACTCATCCACTCACCCGCTCACTCACTCCTTGTAATTCTAACAATTTTAAGTTCACTTCTGTTTGTCAATAGCCGTGTGTAAAACTAGTTTGATGTACACTAAGGAAGATGAATACAGTGGAACCTCGCTACAAAATCTTTTAAGGCCCACTGCTCTCCCCTTGAAGAGTATAGAGCACTACTGTGGTGCGCACTGCCCTTTTTCATTTCAATACATTTTACATGCAAATTTGCGCATCAGAGTGCTGAACAGTACAGTTGTATTTTTTTTTCCTGTTGTAGATGGTAATCTTAGGAATACGTTATCTCGAAGTACATTCGTTACTTCACAACCAGTTTTCACAGATGTGTCAAGGACACGTTAAGACACATACTTACAGAGGGCATTTTTTTGATGTTTCTCAAGAAAAAGTTACGTGTAACTAAGAGAAAAGGCTCTTTCTTAAAGTAACAGAACAAGAATGACCTTCACAAATATAGAATGCTTCTGTAAGTAGGTGCATTACTGTGTCTCAGATACATGTGTGAAATCTGATGGCCAGGCAACTACTGCAGTTTGAGATACAATCTTCCTAAGATCACTACCCACAACAAAGAAAAGTGCACTGTTTAACATTTTGGTGCGCAATATTGCACATATGTAACATATACTGAATTAGAAAAGGGCAGTGCGCATCACATTAATGCACTTTACTCTACAAGCGTATCACTTTAATATCACATTTTGTTATTGTGTACATTTTTTATGCGAGGATTCAATATCATAATATCACGTCATTGTTCAGTTAGAACTCGATATTCAGTTTTCTTCAATAACAAGTTACAATTTTTCCATGTGTTAAAGACATAGTTATTATCAAGATTCTTCTGTAAATGCATTGCACTGCACTTCGTCGAGTTGAGCTCTCGAGTGTCATTATCAGCTGTAAATGTTCTATGAAAATGTCTGGAATAAAGAAACAAGACCGTTGATTGTTTATCGCCATAGGTACATGTTTGAGGCTGCATGGTCTGTATGGTTGCTAGTCGTTGTGACGATGTGTGAATCGTCAATCGCAGTATAGCAAGAAAAGGGCATTTCAGATTTCCTGAGATATACGTTTTATACGACAAGTTTTCTACGTTACTCCAAGAGTGCGTTTAAATATGATAATAACGAGGTTTTCAGTCTTAAATTCAGGACATTGCTCGTTCTGACGATTTGACACCAGTGTTGCACCAGAATTCTTTCATTCTGAGTACAATAGCTTAGCCATTCAGCTTTATTTATTGGTAAACTATAAACTATCACCTGAAAGATCTTTGTGTACAAAGTTTCTAACAATAGAAGCAGTCGCTATTTTAGAATGTATCAGTGCAGCATAATAAAGATGGCTTCTCTCATTTTGCTTTAATGCGCCATTCTTCCTCTTCAATCCACAGTTTTTGCATTTGGAGAAACGTATACTGTTTTATTTGTAGCAAGAGCGGTACAAGGAATCGGTTCCTCTTGCTCTAGTGTTGCAGGTGAGTCAAAAAAGTTACCACAACAACACTGACTTAACGGTCATGTTTCTCGCTGTCTGTTTTTCATCTGCTGTGTCTACAGTGATTTTTATGCCAAAAGATCATTCGTAGGTAGTCAGTTCCAGTGAGCTTCACTTCCGATTTAAGTAAAAAAAATCAGTGTGATTGCGTCATCAAATATGGCTTCCGAAATTAACAGAAATGCACCAGTCAATGTAAAAGACCATATAAGCTAATTATATTCTTCTGAAAATGGAAACATGGAAAGTGGAAGTAATGTCACTGCTGGAGCTGTGGCCTGCAATTTGCTGGATGACCCTGCATACATAAAAACTGAGTGAGGTTCATCTGATACTGAAGTCACTAGTAATTATCTCCAACCAGCATTTTTGATATTTCCCTGCTAATCTCTGCCTTGTTCGCTCTGCTTGTTTTTCGCTATTCAGCTGATTCAGATGAAGCAGGAATTAAATATTAGGAATGTGAAGAAATTGGAGATAATAAAATGAAAAGAAAATAATCATGAATAGAAATGTGGTTGAACAAAGGAGGTCACCGACTTTCTCAAAGAACTGTTCTGCAGACTAGACCTACATCAGACAGTGTCGGAGAGAGAGAGAGAGAGAGAGAGATGGAGAAGAGGGGTGAGACCGCCCATTGTTAATTATACTAGGTCATGGAAAGGTGGCTCGGGTCAGTGTGCCTCAAATGAATATTGGAAAAATACCTCGAAGATCCGTGGACAATCGCTCTGTTATGCAGACTACAAAAAAAAAAGGAAGCCCATTGCTTTCACTTGTACCCCTGCGAGTCTATTGCGTAGTCTTCTCAGGGTGACAACTCTGAAAATAAATAGCTACAAAATTCTGCTACAAATCCTATTAATTTATAATAAATGTTTGTACTGTAAACGGAAATAAGGTAGAAGATTAGTGTTTATCAGCTATTGTTAACTGTAACAACTTGGTAGGAGATGCCTATAGAAACGAACAATCTATGATAATATGAAAAACTATTCAAAATCTGGTGTATCTGGACACATCGGGGGGGGGGGGGGGGGGGAGTGTAGCAAGGCTGATTTAGGGCACATCAGCAAGGAGCAAGTTCAATTTGTCACCTGTTTCATGTCTATCTCCACAGGTATGGGTATGATTGCCACCTACTATCCAGACGATAAGGAGCGAGGCAACGCCATGGGCATTGCTTTGGGTGGCTTAGCCTTGGGTGTTCTGGGTATGTATCGTGTGGAATCTTATTTTGATGTTGGTCCTTTTAAAGAAATTGATGTTTATTTGCTGATCGTGAACAGACGTAAATATCTATACATCGCTGTAGTCCCAGAAGATTTTGATAACTTACGATAGCACAGAGAAACACGCGTACAAACACGAGCAGGGCCATAAGAACATGTAAATATCCTCATCATGGTTCTTGTACTTCACGGCAATAATTTCTTCATCATCATCGTATTCTTTTTCTCCTTTCCCTCCTCCTCCTTCTTCTTCTTCTTCTTCTTCTTCTTATCTTTCTTCTCCTCCTTTTCCTCTTCTACCATTATGTCCGTGAAGTGTGTCATCCATCGTTTAGCTTATAAGTGAAGGAATCAGCTGAATTAGTATAGTGTAAAATATCGATACCACTGTATGTCCACTTCTTTTTTCCCTCCTCGTTACCCTCCTCTTCCTCGACGTTCTTCTTCTCGTTATAAACTTCAGCCTTCTGTTCATCCTTCCATGTTATCAACACCATTATGATCTACCAATTTACCAATATATCTTAAGCTATGTTTAACGCATGACCACATTAATTAAGTCACTCCTGGCTTTTTCTCTTTGATTGCAGTGGGGCCGCCATTCGGTGGAGTTATGTATGAATTTGCTGGGAAAGAGGCACCTTTTCTCATACTGGCTGCTTTGGCGTTTCTAGATGGATGTAAGTGTTCATGGATGGATGGATGGATGCATGGATGGATGGAATGGAATGGATGGATGACTTACATTACAGTAGAACTGTCTTACATTCCTTTCTTTGGAATTAGAAAGTTGTAAATAACTGACATAAGAGTGGAAGGGTACACAACACGTTTAGCACCTTTCCACCAGATACTGACCTCCTCCTCCTCCTCCTCAGGCCTACAGCTGGTGGCACTCCAGCCGTCAATGAAGCCAGAATCGCAGGAGGGCACGGCATTCAAGGAGTTGTTACGTGACCCTTACATTTTGCTGTGCGCAGGTAAGTTTTATACTGAGGTCTTTGGAGCAGGATGGTGTTTGACGTGGGCAAACATGAGACTGCTACACGTTTCAAGAAGAGGGCTTTTTTTTTTTTTTTGCATGATCCTATGGGAGCTAAAAGCCCATTTTATTCAAGACAGTGAACTCCACATGAATTTGTTAGTCACAGTGCATATATTTAAACACAAAAATAGGACAAGTTAAGTTTGCTGGACATGTAGAATACCCCTTGGAGAGTATTTTGAGTATGAGTAGAGTATTTGAGAGTATATTTTCCTATGTTTCGTATGTGACAGAGTTTAGCAATATGCTTCTCACCCATCTAAAACAAAAGAAGATTGGTTATAGACTGGTTTATGTGAAGGTTGATTATTTCTCCAGATTGTGAGTCCGTGTGATAAATCCACTAATCTACAGAGCTACAGAACCACATGAGTGAATTTTAGTATATAAACTTAGAACAAAAAAAAACCTTGGCAATGGGACAGGGGAGATAACTCGGAAAAATGTTTGTTCAAAGTAAGATCCCGCCCGTCAGAATACTCACCCCAGCTGTTTTGTTGTGGTTTTTTTCTCTATCTATGCTAACTTATCCTTCTTTTTTCATCTCTTCATTTTCTCTACCGAAATCTCTAGCGGTATCTTTCAGAGCTATGCTTGAAAGAAAAAGTAGAAAAGCCACCTCTCTCTTCCCTTTCCCTCTTCCCCCACCCGTTTGTCTCCCAAAAGATACGTAAATATTGTTGGTTATATCACAGTTGCCAGCAAACTGTTTACAACAATAAATCCTAGTTAAAGCTCAACCCCCCCCCCCCCCCCCCCNTTCCTATAATGTTAGAACAAGAGCGACTTATCGTGACGCTTATTCCACATTCTCATAACCCATTTTTTTATTATTTGAGCTGTTTTAAATTTTTATGATCTTCCATTTATTTTCTTTTTTTCTATTAATACAAATGTAGAGTTTTGACTCTTTCTTATATCCCAATTTTATAAGTTAAACAACCTCTGTCTTGTTGTTTTGCTTTGAGCCACATGTAGAGACCGCTAAATTTCTCAAAACCTAAAAAAATAACAGGTGACTATGGAATGAGCGTGACGTTATATTAAAAATTAAATCCGTAGCTGATTTGTGTATAACATGAGTCATACAACATGATACAGTTGACGTTATATTAGAACTAAATCCGTAGCTGATTTGTGTATAACATGAGTCATATAACATGATACAGTTGACGTTATATTAGAACTAAATCCGTAGCTGATTTGTGTATAACAAGAGTCATACAACATGATACAGTTGACGTTTATATTAGAACTAAATCCGTAGCTGATTTGTGTATAACATGAGTCATACAACATGATACAGTTGACGTTATATTAGAATTAAATCCGTAGCTGACTTGTGTATAACATGAGTCATACAACCTGATACAGTTGACGTTATATTAGAATTAAATCCTTAGCTGATTTGTGTATAACATAAGTCATACAACATGATACAGTTGATAGAACTAAATCCGTAGCTGACTTGTGTATAACATGAGTCATACAACATGATACAGTTGACGTTATATTAGAATTAAATCCGTCGCTGATTTGTGTATAACATGAGTCACACAACATGATACAGTTGACGTTATATTAGAACTAAATCCGTAGCTGACTTGTGTATAACATGACTCATATAACATGATACAGTTGACTGTTGTAAAAGCAGCTTGTCTTCATCTCGTCCTCAGGGTCAATAACATTTGGAAACATGGGAATCGCCATGATGGAACCCTCTCTGCCAATCTGGATGTATAAGACCATGCACTCTTCGGAGTGGCAGCAAGGTACGCCACCTTAAGGATCGCACTCTAAATAGTTACCATGTAAATCTTTGCTTTTGAGCTTATATCTCAGTTATTTACTTGTCGGTGTGGAAAAAAATAGCAGATCAACAACCCTTGACAAGTTCTACCTCTGGCTTCAAGTACAGGAACTGAGGGTACATGGGCGTGGATTGACCGTCACGCTTCACGTTTTCGAAGTGAAGCAGATTCAACTCTATGGGTAGATGTGGGTAGGATATCATGGCTGGTGCGAGCTGATGAGGGAGAGAAAGAGAGAAGAAAGAAAGGGGATGTGATAGAAATACAACTTATTTATTGTTCCTGGTGGCTTGAATGACTGAATGTGAAAGGGGCGGATCTTGAAACTTTCTTTCCATTTTTTTTTTTAGTTTGGTTCATAACGGTTCGGAGCAGAACACACAAGATGAGATTCTCATTCGTCTTTTGCTGGGTATTGGAGATTTTTTTTTCAAAGAATAAACTACATTTAAGAATCTTAAGAACAAATTCTGAAGTTCTGTTTCCCCTATCTCTACCTCTATCCTCGATAAAGCTTTTCACATCCATCTGACATATTTTCTACCTCTTCTTTGCTTCAGGTGTTGCATTTTTACCTGCAAGTATTTCTTACGCTATTGGTACCAATCTCTTTGGCCCACTAGCGCACAAAATAGGAAGGTAATTTTATGTATGGACTGACTGACTGATTGACCTACTGCCTGCCTGCCTGTCTGCCTGCCTGTCTGCCTGCCTGCCTGCCTGCCTGCCTGCCTGCCTGCCTGACTGACTGACTGACTGACTGACTGACTGACTGACTGACTGACTGACTGATTGACCTACTGCCTGCCTGCCTGACTGACTGACCGACTGACTGACTGACTGACTGACTGCCTGCCTGCCTGACTGACTGCCTGCCTGCCTACCTGCCTGACTAACTGACTGACTGACTGACTGACTGACTGACTGACTGACTGACTGACTGCCTGACTGACTGACTGACTGACTGACTGACTGACTGACTGACTGACTGACTGGTAAGCTGGTTAAGTAGCTTACTAGCTGGCTGACTTGTTCACTGATTTTAATTTACTGAAGAACAGTGAATCAAACTACGGACTGGCCGCCTGCCTGCCTGACTGACTCATTTACACAATCGTAAGTTAGTGGGCTAGTTTACTGACAGGATCAGCTGATTCTGAAGAATGCTTTAGTTTTAGATTGTGTGCCTGGGGCGGAGAGGGCGACTAAGAGTAAAGGAAAGTGGACAGTGTGACGCATACCTGGTTTACAACCAGTTTGTAGCCGTTTTTGCAAGTGTTGATAAATGTATTAAATCCGATTTTGTGTTTCAGGTGGCTGAGCGCAATGTTAGGGATGATTATCGTTTCGATTTGCTGTTTTGCGGTGAGTACCGATTACCATACTGCACCAATCACACCATACAACATCACATCATACTTAACCACACCAAACTATACCACATCACATCATACCATACCACATCACACCACAGCACACCACACAACATCATACCACACCACCACATCACACAATATCATGTCACACCACACCATACACATTACATAACACCACGTTTAACTAAACCACACCACATTACACTACACTACAATACACTACACTTCATCTTACTCGACCCTAACTTCCACCACACCACACCACACCACACCGCACCACACCGCACCGCACCGCACCGCACCGCACCGGACCACACCGCACCACATCACACCACATCACACCACACCACACCACACCACACCACACTACACTACACTACACTACACTACACTACACTACACTACATTATACCTTATCGAACCCTACCTTATCACGGACAACACAACACATCACATCAGACCACGTTACCCTTCAAAACTGAATAAACCACAATATGCCCCGTCCATCAGAAAGTATCACACAACACACCTCCCTGCCATGCCAAAGAACTCAAAAAAAAAACTAAATCTTCAAAGATTCTATATCTGTCTCATACATTTCTTCCAGCTACCGTTCTCTAAAAACCTGGGCCACCTGATAGCCCCAAACTTCGGCATGGGCTTCGCTATTGGGATGGTGGACTCCTCTATGATGCCACATATGGGTTACCTGGTGGATCTTCGCCACGTCTCAGTCTATGGCAGTGTCTACGCTATTGCGGATGTCGCCTTCTGTCTAGGCTTTGCGATAGGTACAATGAATGCGCGCCTTGATTGGTTGGTTGGTTGGTTACTTGCTTGCTTGCTTGCTTGCTTGGTTGGTTGGTTGGTTGGTTGCTTGCTTGCTTGCTTGGTTGGTTGCTTGGTTGGTTGGTTTAGTTGGTTAGCTAGCTGTTTGTTTGTTTGTTTGTTTGTTTGTTTGTTTGTTTGTTTGTTTGTTTGCAATGAGTGATTGCTACTGTACACGCGTGGATAATCACAGAAGGAAGAATATATTCTTTGTTTGAAAATGTGACAGGTTTTTACATTTTGCACCTTGAATAGCTTACAGTTTGCACAGAAAGCATTCATGTACTAACTACGTTCAAGAACCTGCAATTTCTCTTGATATTATTCCGCAGGTCCAGCACTGAGTGGTACCATAGTGGAGAAAGTCGGATTTCACTGGCAAGTTCTTGAATTATCTCTGTAACATTTCTTACACTGTTTTTATCACACTGCAGACTAAACCTACTAAATACACTCTCATCACTAAATCTAGTTCGTTTTAGTCGGCTGGTCAATTCTGCCTCTCTATCTAGTCTTTCCTTCATCATCTATGTCCACAATGTTATTTTTGTAAGGAGTGATAAGTATTTTTCCTCATGGCGACAGGCGACAAGTTCAGTTTAGTTCTGACCCTCCATTTATTATTTCATATTTTACGACCAAAACCTGACCACTGGACTTTGAATAGATCTATATTGTAGCTATTAATTCACGTTGTTGTGTAAACTTTGCATTTATTGGCTTACACTGGAGTGTCGACATCCGGGTTCACCTATGAATGTCCAAAGTACTGTAATGTATCTGATTTCAAACTCCATATATTGTCCAGAGGTCGGGTCAAAATACTGTTATGTATCTCATATCAAACTTCATATTATTATCACAGTCCGACCTAGACTGACCCATGTTTCTAATATCTTTCCCAGGATGCTGTGGATTATTGCGATTGCCAACTTGATTTACGCTCCGTTGTTGGTGTTCTTACGCAACCCGCCCGCAAAGGAGGAGAAAATGGTATGTTGCTGATGTACTACAAGGATGTAGGCGTTGGTTTGAGAGTGCTAACTGCATGTTCAATTCACAAGCTAGAGAGGCTCATTACTTTTTTTTTTATGTTTTGACCCGAGCTCCTTAATTTTGTGGTACCTTTGTTAGCGTTGTTAGAACTTCCGTTTTAAGTTTTGTTGGTTTTTTTTCCTTTTCTTTATTTAAAGGTTAGTTAATTGTTACATAGATCTAAATATTTAATCATTCTTTTTAGTAGTTCTACTAACCCTCGACCTATTTCTAGAATCAGGGGCGGAGCTCATCCCGCTTACCTAGCTCCAAACAGGGAGCCACCTTGTTAATGTATTAGTGATGTCACCGTTTTACAAAAATTTCCCAAAAATCACAAGGGGGCTGAGTGGTGACTGTTAATGATAAAAAAATATAGATAAATAAGTAAATAAACAAATAAATATTTTATCAGCATGACATAGGGATGGGTAAGCACCGCCTGGCCTTCACCTCGTGGTGAAGTGTAAACCCATTTGCTGTCTTGTGTGGCTTCATGACTTGCCCTTTTTCTTCATCTGCATTACATTTTTGTTGCTCTTTTCAGCTGGCTGCTTATTATTCAGTTTTTTTTTTTTTTGATGAGCCAATTGATAAATAAATAAATAAGTAAATAAATAAATATATATAACTAAATAACTGCTATATAAATAAATAAATAAGTAAAACAATAAAAAGATAAGTAATTAATTATTAAAATAAATAAATAAATAACACATATATAAGAGTTGAAATTTCCAAAATAAATAGATAATAATTCTTAAAAAAAAAATGCATGTTATTGTTAATTCTGCAGTCTAAATGAAATAAATATAGATGAATAAATAAATAAATAAATAAATAAATAAATAAATAAATAAACGTTTGGCCTAATTATTATTGTTATTGTTAATTCTACACCCCTTGTGATTGATGTTGTACCATGTTTGCTATCAAAGTGCCTATTCATGCAAATATGTAAGCCCTGTCAAGAAGTTACTCTGTGACCTGCTGACGGCGTCTCCGACAACAGCGTTGCAAGTGTCGCCACAAAAGGGTCATGGACATTTTTTTTATTCAAAGACATGTATGTCCTAAGGTGCGTATTTGCCATGGATGTAATACTAGTTTCATTGACAATTTTCTTGTTGAACTTTGAATTATTTCTGTTTTTCCATATGGAAAACTTCGCAGCAGTAAGGACAATATTTACGCCCGTCTGGGTTTCTTTATCAATTTCCTCGTGAAGCCACAGTAGGCATGCCGCTTGTCATGCCGCTTGTTTGGTGATTTTGAAACGATAGGATTTTTTCATACGTTCCAGTGTTTTATTTATAAGATTTTGGATGGTTTTCCATGCAGTTATTGGATATTTCACATTCGTAAAATAAATGCACTTGTGGCTCTGTCTCCATCTTGCACAAATTTACATTTACCATCGACTGACAGGTTCATTTTTGGTAAAATTCCTTCGGTGCTAAGTCCATTATGGATTTGCTTGAACAGGAATTGTCTAACATTATTTGAAAATTTAGTTATTGTACAGAATTTCCATATCTCTTTCCAGTTTATTCTATTATTCAATCTCTCTTCCCATTTGGACTGGTATTTAGGCACTGGAGGTAAATTTACAGGTGTTGACAAGAACAGCATGTTTTGTCAGTACTTTATTGAACTTATTTTGTTTTATACATTTACCGTTTTGAAGAATGAATAGGTTGCTATCAATGGAGAAAGCAACTCGGTCATTTCTTTGAGGTCTTTGTTCCTCTTCTCTCCCTTGCAGCAGATTGATCCATTTCTGTGGAATTGCTTTTTCAATAATGGCGTATTCTGCAATCCAGTTCCGTTTGTCTATCAGCTTGCTCAAAAGAACTTGTGGTTCAATAAGCGTATTTTCCTGTCTGTTCCATATGTCTCCTATCGTCTTTATACCACTTCTTGCCCAGTGCCGATAAAAGATAAGTTTTCTCACATGCTTTATTTCACAATTCCCATATCGCTTTTCTGCAAGAACTTCCTCTTTGTGCATGTACTTGTGTTTTTCAATAAGTTTTTTAAAAATTGACCATTTCATAAGGCATTCCTTGTAAACTGTGGGCATATTCTGCTTTATTTCATCCCCTGTGTCTGAGCAATTGGGTAAAAAGTAGTCGGTATCAAAGGCCATATCGAGGGCTTGTATGTATCGCTTGGCGAGGAGATTCCATGTTTCATGTTTGGTATGAATCAACTTGTACATAAGGAACACCCTCGCCTTTGTTTCCATTTCCTCGACATCGACCATCCCAAGTCCTCCTTCAAGNGGATAATCACAGAAGGAAGAATATATTCTTTGTTTGAAAATGTGACAGGTTTTTACATTTTGCACCTTGAATAGCTTACAGTTTGCACAGAAAGCATTCATGTACTAACTACGTTCAAGAACCTGCAATTTCTCTTGATATTATTCCGCAGGTCCAGCACTGAGTGGTACCATAGTGGAGAAAGTCGGATTTCACTGGCAAGTTCTTGAATTATCTCTGTAACATTTCTTACACTGTTTTTATCACACTGCAGACTAAACCTACTAAATACACTCTCATCACTAAATCTAGTTCGTTTTAGTCGGCTGGTCAATTCTGCCTCTCTATCTAGTCTTTCCTTCATCATCTATGTCCACAATGTTTTTTTTGTAAGGAGTGATAAGTATTTTTCCTCATGGCGACAGGCGACAAGTTCAGTTTAGTTCTGACCCTCCATTTATTATTTCATATTTTACGACCAAAACCTGACCACTGGACTTTGAATAGATCTATATTGTAGCTATTAATTCACGTTGTTGTGTAAACTTTGCATTTATTGGCTTACACTGGAGTGTCGACATCCGGGTTCACCTATGAATGTCCAAAGTACTGTAATGTATCTGATTTCAAACTCCATATATTGTCCAGAGGTCGGGTCAAAATACTGTTATGTATCTCATATCAAACTTCATATTATTATCACAGTCCGACCTAGACTGACCCATGTTTCTAATATCTTTCCCAGGATGCTGTGGATTATTGCGATTGCCAACTTGATTTACGCTCCGTTGTTGGTGTTCTTACGCAACCCGCCCGCAAAGGAGGAGAAAATGGTATGTTGCTGATGTATTACAAGGATGTGGGCATTGTTTTGAGAGTGCTAACTGCATGTTCAATTCAGAAGAGAAGGCTCATTATTTTTTTTTTTTTTATGTTTTCACCCGAGCTCCTGAATTTTGTGGTACCTTTGTTAGCGTTGTTAGATCTTCCGTTTTAAGTTGGTTTTTTTTTCCTTTTCTTTATTTAAAGGTTAGTTAATTGTTACAAAGATCTAATTATCTAATCATGCTTTTTAGTAGTTCTACTAACCCTCGACCTATTTCTAGAATCAAGGGCGGAGCTCATCCCGCTTACCCAGCTCCAAACAGGGAGCCACCTTGTTAATGTATTAGTGATGTCACCGTTTTACAGAAATTTCCCAAAAATCACAAGGGGGCCGAGTGGTGACTGTTGATGATAAAAAAATATAGACTAGATAAATAAGTAAATAAATAATTAAATATTTTATCAGCATGACTTAGGGATGGGTAAGCACCGCCTGGCCTTCACCTCGTGGTGAAGTGTAAACCCATTTGCTGTCTTGTGTGGCTTTGTTGCTCTTTTCAGCTGGCTGCTTACTATTCAGTTCTTGTTGATGAGCCAATTGATAAATAAATAATTAAATAAATAAATATATATAACTAAATAACTAATATATAAATAAGTAAATAAATAAAGATAAGTAATTAATTATTAAAATAAATAAATAAATAACACATATATAAAAGTTGAAATTTCCAAAATAAATAGATAATAATTCTAAAAAAAAAAATGCATGTTATTGTTAATTCTGCAATCTAATTGAAATAAATAAATCGATAAATAAATGAATAAATAAATAAATAAATAAACTTTTGCCCTAATTATTATTGTTATTGTTAATTCTACACCCATTGTGATTGATGTTGTACCACGTTTGCTATCAAAGTGCCTATTCATGCAAATATGTAAGTCCTGTCAAGAAGTTACTCTGTGGCCTGCTGACGGCGTCTCCGACAACAACGTTGCAAGTGTCGCGACAAAAGGGTTATGGACATTTTTTTTATTCAAAGACATGTGTATCCTAAGGTGCGTCATTGCCATGGGTGTAATACTAGTTTCATTGACAATTTTCTTGTTGAACTTAGAGTCATTTCTGTTTTTCCATATGGAAAACTTCGCAGCAGTAAGGACAATATTTACGCCCGTCTGGGTTTTTTTGTCTATTTCCTCATGAAGCCACAGTAGGCATGTCGCTTGTCATGCCGCTTGTTTGGTTATTTTGAAACGATATGATTTTTTCATACGTTCCAGTGTTTTATTTATAAGATTTTGGATAGTTTTCCATGCAGTTATTGATATTTCACATTCGTAAAATAAATGCACTTGTGACTCTGTCTCCATCTTGCACAAATGACGTTTTACCATCGACTGACAGGTTCATTTTTTGGTAAAATTCCTTCGGTGCTAAGTCCATTATGGATTTGCTTGAATAGGAATTGTCTAACATTATTTGAAAACTTAGTATTTGTACAGAATTTCCATATCTCTTTCCAGTTTATTCTATTATTCAATCTCTCTTCCCATTTGGACTGGTATTTCAGCACTGGAAGTAATTTACAGGTGTTGACAAGAACAGCATGTTTTGTCAGTGCTTTATTGAACTTATTTTGTTTTATACATTTACCGTTTTGAAGAATGAATAGGTTGCTATCAATGGATAAAGCAACTCGGTCATTTCTTTGAGGTTTTTGTTCTTCTTCTCTCCCTTGCAGCAGATTGATCCATTTCTGTGGAATTGCTTTTTCAATAATGGCGTATTCTGCAATCCAGTTCCGTTTGTCTATCAGCTTGCTCAAAAGGACTTGTGGTTCAATAAACGTATTTTCCTGTCTGTTCCATATGTCTCCTATCGTCTTTATACCACTTCTTGCCCAGTGCCGATAAGAGATAAGTTTTCTCACATGCTTTATTTCACAATTCCCATATCGCTTTTCTGCAAGAACTTCCTCTTTGTGCATGTACTTGTGTTTTTCAATAAGTTTTTTAAAAATTGACCATTTCATAAGGCATTCCTTGTAAACTGTGGGCATATTCTGCTTTATTTCATCCCCTGTGTCTGAGCAATTGGGTAAAAAGTAGTCGGTATCAAAGGCCATATCGAGGGCTTGTATGTATCGCTTGGCGAGGAGATTCCATGTTTCATGTTTGGCATGAATCAACTTGTACATAAGGGACACCCTCGCCTTTGTTTCCATTTCCTCGACATCGACCATCCCAAGTCCTCCTTCAAGTTGGGCTTTCTTACAGGTTTCTTTTGCAACCAGGTATCTCTTTCCATTCCATCAAAAAAGTCCATATTTCCTGTTGGATTTCTTTTTCGAATTTGTCTTTCATTACTGTGTGTTGTATCTGATAACTTATAGCTGAAAGTAACTTGGCTTTTATGAGTAAAACTTTCCCGTAAATAGTGATGTTTCGTATTTTCCATGATTGACAGGTTTTCTTGATTTTTTCAATTACAGGTGTCCGTATTTCTTCATCAGTAATATTATATCCGTGTACAATTCCAAGGGCTTTCACTTTTGTACTTTCCCAATTTATATTGTCTTCAATCTTTTTCCTTCTCTTCCATGGCCCTAATTTCAAACCTTTGGTTTTTTTTTCTAAGTTGATTTTTGCTCCTGAAGCTTTGCTATATACTTCCAGAACATCAAGATATTCTTTTATAGAGTTTTCGTCACTGGTATAAAAATAGTTGTGAGTCGTCGGCGAACATACTGATTCTAGCTTGTGGTTCCTGTATTGTGTCGTGAATGCAGTTCGTTNGGTAGTTTAATTCCTTCAATTACTGATGACGCTCTGATAGTTGCTGCCAGAGGTTCTGCTTGCATGATATATATAGGATGGGCGCCACAGGGCATCCTTGTCTCACAGATCTGCTCAAAGGAAACTTCCTAGAGACGATTCCATTTGTTAAAATGCTATTTTTAGAATCTTTAAATAACATAATATGGATCCATTTCTGCATCTGCGGACCAAAATTAATTTTTTTTTTTATACACATATTCAGCCATTCCCACTCAACTCTATCGAATGCTTTTGCCTGGCCTAAGAATATAATGGCACCTCCTTTATTGTGCTCCTCTCCATGATGGATGATGTCTTGGATCAGTCTGATAGTTTCATGTCTACTCCTGTCTTTAACAAATCCTTTCTGGTCGGGATGTACAGTATGATATCTGGGATGACTTCTTTCAATCGATAAGCAATTATTTTTGCGACAATTTTGTAATCCGAGTTCAAGAGAGTAATTGGTCTCCAGTTTTTAATATCTTCTCTCTCTCTCTCTCCATTTTTATATAAAAGTGTTACAATTCCGTAGCTTTGCGTTTCTGACAGCTCACCAGTTTCAAAAATCTCCTTAATCAACAGTGTTATTTCATGTTTTATGGTTTCCCAATAGGTCTGATAGAACTCGTTTGGGATTCCATCGCTACCTGGTGATTTGTTCCTTTTAAGTACATTTACAATCCTTTTGATTTCATCTTCAGTAACTTTCGCCTCACATTTTTCCTTTTGCTCATCGTTAATTTTTTTGCTTAAATTATGCAGTAATTTATCAGCTTCATTTTTATCGATGCCTTCACTTTGGAAGAGTTTTTCATAAAATTTGACTTGTTCTTTCATTATTTGATCTATATCGTCTGTATATTGATTTTCTCCAATTTTTATTTTTGTCCATGATTTGTCTGCAATATGTCTTTTTTCTAAGTTGAAAAAAATATTTTGAAGACGTTTCTCCTTCCTCATGCCACTTCACTCGTGCTCGAATTCTCGCAGCGTCTGTTTTCCTGTCGTAGTATGCTTTTATTTCTTCTTCTACTTCTTCAGTATCTTCCCTTCCTGCAAGCTTGCCAGTCCTTACTGTGTCCTCAAGTTTCTTTATTTTATCTTCTTGTCGTTTCCTTATTCACCCAACCCCTTGTGATATTTCTCTTATTTTTACTTTTATTGCCTCCCACCAGGCTTTCACGCAACTGTAATCTTGAATCTTTTTACTCCATATTTCCCAAAGAGCAAGGAAGATGTTTTTAAAGTTTTCATCATTTAAACTTGCGACGTTCATTTTCCATAGTCCTTCTCCTTTTATCACTTTACTTGTTTGTATTGTTATAGTAGGGGCTCCAACGTTGTCTTCCTTAGTGAATGGACAGTTCTCAATGTCCACATTTGAAATTGTATGTTCCATACTTTTATGCGTAAGTATATAGTCAATTCTTGACTTATTTATGCCTCTTATAAAAGAGTACATTTTTTTTTATCAGTATTCCTTCTTCTCCATACATCCTCCATTTCATAAGTTTGCATTGCTTCCAGTAATTCGTCTCTTCCATAATCTCTTTCCTGCCTACTTGCTCTATCAGATTCACTCAGCGCACAGTTCAGATCCCCGCATATCACTGTTTGTCCTTCAACACTTGTTAGTTCGTTCATTTTTTGTATTTAAATTTCTGAAGAACTGTTTTTTCTCTTCCGGTATGTTAGGAGCATATACATTTATTATCTGTGGGGGGGTTTTTTGTCATTTACTTTTATTTGCACGTTGATATATCTTCCAGCAGTGTCTCTATCTACCTGTACAATTTCAATATTTGCCTTTGCATATTTATTAACCAATATCGCCACGCCTCTCGAGGCCGATGAGCCATTCGACCAGTAAGAAGGTCCCGCCCACTCGAGCGACCAGCGTCTCTCATCGTTGCTCGAGCCACAGTGAGTTTCCTGTAGTGCTGCAATGTCAGCCCTTTTTTTTCTCAACCAACAGAAAATATTTTCTCCCTTTTTTTCTTTCATTTAATCCATTTACGTTAAGGGAGATAACTTTTATCATGTTTATTGTTTTACGTTTGTGTGATTTATTGTTTACATTTTCTAAAGAGTTTCCACTGCTTTATTTAATCAGCTGTCTCAGCCACAGTTCTCTTCACAAGATGTTGAGGATTTAGTTTGTTTGGTCTGGTTTCCTGGAGGTGTTGAGTCGCTATCTCTGAACCTTTTCCTGGTTGGAGTATTTTGTCCTCCCTCCTCCAGCAGCTGGTCAAGCGAATTCAAGAACTGATCTATTAGCTCCCCTGTACCTTTCGGACTGAGGTGGACTCCACTGCTGTCACCAGGATCGTACATATCACCTTCCTTGGGATTTTATCTTTACCCAAAAAGCTTTCAGCAGTGTCTAGGTTCATGTGCTGAAATTCTTTTGCAAGAGCTCTTATTTAGTGTTTCAGTGTTTGCTGATCTTCCCTTCCTGGGGAATATACCCGAGAGAAGTATCTGGGCCTCTGGAAATGCAGCTTCAGTCTTTGGTAAGTTGACTGTGATGTGACTCTGGTTTGTCTTTGCTTCTAGACACATCATTTGTTCCCAGATGGATGATGATTACGCTTGTGCTGCTGCCACTGCATTTATCTTTCCCTTTCTTCAAAAGAGTGTCCATATCTCTGAACCCTGCTCCAGGAATCCCCACAACTTTAACATTTTCAAACTCCTCCTCCATCTGTTGGGAGAGTCTCGTGCAATGGCCATCTCCCAAGATGAGTAACAACTTTTCTTTCTTGTTGGTTTCCTTCCCATCCACATCATCATCATCTTTTTTACTGCTGTTATCAATCTTGCTGGCGTGATCTCCACTAATGTGATTGTGGTCGCTTTCATCTTTCTCACTATGTCTGTTGTTATCATCTCCTCTATTCTCTTCACTGTCTCCTCCCGTCTCTCCCTTTTCACTCGCTGATTTTTCCTTTTCTACAGACTGCTCCATCCCTGATTCTACTGCCTCTTTCTCGATGTCCTTACATTCCTCTCTCCTCATCTCTCTTATCTCTCCTGCATATTCTTTGTAATTCAACGTGTCACAATTTGTCTCTGTGTGTCCACGTCGAAGGCACAAGGAACACTGCTTTTCTTCTTTTTGTGGGCAGTCTTTTATCAGGTGGTCAATGCTTCCACATCTGAAACAGGTTTTTGTCTTTTGCAAAGCATTCTCTGCTCGCACCGAAAGAATGGATGTTCTGTAGACTTGCAGAATTTACATTCTGTTTTTCTATTGTTTGCAAACATTCTTACCTTATGAGGACCAAAAGAGGTTTCATTTGGTATTATACCTTTAACATCAAGGAGCTGCATATATCTTGTTCCTGTTTCAATTGATGTGCCTACTATACACCCTCTTTTAATACTTCCTTGCACAACGTTCCATATTTGGTCATGCATGTTGCAATATAGGTATCTGATAGCTCGTATGGAGCATCTTTGGTTGTAACATTTGTTACATTCCTATCAACATCATATGGTGAGATCAGTCGTTCACGCAGTTCTATTCCTTCTCTTTTTATTTTTTCTTTTGTCCCTACCTCTTTCAAGGTTATGAAACATTTTTGTTCTGTGATTTGAATACTGAAAATTTCAGTCTCTTTTATACCAGGTGTTTTTTTCAGACCCTTGCACACCTCGATGTGCATAAATCTATAAAAAGACCTGACAGAAAAACAAACGATGAGAGCCCTGGTGAGGGGTGTTACTGCACTTGTCACTGTTGACATCGTGCACTGTGTCGCTCACACGGACTCAAGCGGCAAGCCTACTGTATTGCCCACCCTGCTGTGTTAACTTCCACGTATTCAAAGCGGCGAGCCTACTATGTACAGTAACTCAGCCCTCTGTATATAGTCTGTAAACAGGCGAGACTGCTTCAAAAAGGTGAAAAAAAAAAGGCTGCAACAAAAGACAGGCTAAAACACAATCAGACAACCTGCAAAATAAAAAATAAGAGTACGCACCTGATCTCTTCACTTTCAGGTTCACCTGTCACTGTCGCCTTGCCTTTAGAAATTGCAAATAACCTTATACTTTCACCTGCAGCGCTGCCGTCGGAGAAACTACGAAAAACACAACCGCCATCTTGACAGAGCCCACCGGAAGTCCAGAAGGCTCATTACTTACTGTTGAGAGATCACAAGTCCTCGGTGTATTTCATTCCATCTATTTACAGTAAAACTCTAATAATGCGGTTCCCATTTTGGCTGGCCATCTGGTTAGCACAGCTGATTGTTCTACTTTCGTCACTAATTTTCATTTGTTCAAGCGCATGGTTAACCTGGATACCGGGAAAATTCGGTTAATACACTCGGTCTGAAGAGTAATTAGGTTTTTATGGTAATCTGGTGAATCATGCCGATATAATATTACGCATATATAGTATACCATAATATCTATATTAATAAAACGCTTCTGCCAAATTTGTGTCACAGATTTCTTGAGAACTACGTAACGTAAAAACATGCGGTTTTCACCTAAATTCGTAAAAAATTACACAAAAGGTAACTATACACATCAGTCCTCTTTATTTTTTTTACCCTTTTTTTAAAAAAGGAATGTGTATAGCAACGAAATACAATCTCCGATAGATCTTTTCAATTCGCCCGATTCGCCAATCGTCCAACTTTTTCACGGAGTCTAATGCACTCGTCTATGACGCCTTTCGGTGCGCTAGGTATTCTTTCGCCGCTGGTGCGTTGCCTGCCTGCCCATTTGTGAATGGGGTGTTAGTCTTGTATATTATAAATGCGGATAAACATACCGTCCTTAAACAGCCAACTTCAAAGAAGCTCACATCCGGTTTAGGCTAAACAGCAGCGTGATTGTGTCACAAAATCTCACTTTCGAAAGTAAACAGTTACATCGACTTTTTTCAGTTTTGCCATAAAAATGTTTTCCCTGCGTTTTCTCAGTATCGTAACACAGAAATATTGTTAAAGTCATTGCCCCCCCAAAAAAGTAACTTGCAATACTCGGACTAGGAACTAGAGAGGCGATTTTGGGTCAAACACTGAGTCATAGTATTAACGGGTCATGCTCTGTGCCTAACAAGGAATGAGATCTTGCATTTAAGAGGACGTGAAACACAGGCACACAATTGTCAGTGTTTATATAAAATGATGATACTTCAATGACATTTTCATTTTGTTTTCCAGAGCCTGATTATGAACGACCAGTGTCCAGTGCAGTATGTTACATACAACCAAAGTGAGGAGAGTCCCCGCTCGGACGAGGGCTACGACTATTACGAGTGGAAACATGGCTAAGCTACATAACGTTGAGAATCATCTACCAGTTTAGTGGGGAGACCAGAACATTCCAGTGGGACTTTCATGATTTAAGCAACTGACCTATCTAATTTTTTTTTAAGAAGTTCCGAAAGTACGAGAAAATGGTTGGTGGCAGACTGGCATATCGTGAAGCTTGGCAAGAAGAAATGTTTTGACAGGTGATTTTTAAACAGAAATTACCACCAGTGAGAGCCATTGCTTTACAGTAAATCTGTCTCGCAAAGATGGTGTCGCACCATGTCGCCGGCTCCACTACATAATGCTACTTTTATCTAAGTAAATGGTGACATCAAATGAGAGTACGTTTTTGCCATCTGCGTTTGAATTTAACCTACTTCCACCGATAAATTCGAAAGTGGCCATTTTTAAGAAAATAAATTTTTCTGCTAACAATAACACTAGTTGCAGAGTTTATACTTTCTTGTTTACATTATTGTAACTCTCTTTTTGTCTGTCTAACGAAAGACAGTTTCTTAACAGTGGCAGTATTGGCAGTCTTTTGAAAACACATTTGTCTAAAACTTACTGGTAAATAGACAGAAATTTGTAACAACACTATACTCTTGACCATCGATACCTTACAAGTGGGATATCTAAAAGGAGAATGCAGGCAAGATTGTTGAGCCCAGGAAACCATTCAAACACATAGTTAAATGTGGATAAAAAACACACGGCAAGACATTGAAGTGGGGCACCATCATGAGATTTTCTGTCGTCTTGACGGTGGTCTGATGAAAACAAGTCTCATAATGATGACGGCAGTTTCCATGAACCCCACTAGCATCCGTCTCACATAAATCCCAGACCGCCATCAACTATTTCAATCTTCATTGCTCTCTTCTGAGAAGATTCACATAGATTGCTTGCTTTAGTCATTAAAGTCTCACTGAGTGTCGATGCCATATCATATTACGTCCCCCAACGATACGCCATTTGTGTAGCCTATTCAAATACTTGAGACAGTTGGCACTGCATTGATATTGCCAATGAACAAATGGAAGAGGAGCAGCTCTCCAGATAAGATGCCTGGATATAATCGTGTAGAGTGATAGAGATTTCCTTCATAACCCTGACGACATAACACGGAAATTAACACTGTAGTTTATTTAGCAAGTCTTTGCGTTGATGTGCGGCATTGTATTTCACCCCTCACCCAAAAAAAAAATGAAGTGTGGAGAAAATTTGAATTGCATGCAAGCATTTATTCAAAGTAAGTGACTAAAGTCCTCATATAAAGTTTAGTATTTCAGCCAGTCTGAAAGTTTGTTATTTGCATTTGATCTAAGATTATTGTGCTATATGACTTTACTGGGCAACATAAACGAAGTGTGCACTCTTCATTTGAACAAACCGTCAAGATACGAACTCAACACATCTCCGTCAAATAAAAGAACTAGAGTTCTATGAGACACTATTTGAATGATCGAGTTTGTTATTATTACAATGGACAACTCGCAGCCCAGGTTTTCCAAAAAGTCACAGCCATGTTGGTGTTTACAAGTGGTGGGCAGTATCGTTTCTGGGTACGGGTGCTTTCGTTACTTTAGAAATTCGTTTAAGTATCGAATGTATTGGAAATATTAGAAGTATCGGAATTATTGAAAGTATCTAAGGAATTGAAATTAATTTTGTTCTTTATTTATGATCCTCAAAAGTATCGGAAGTGTCCAGAGTATCGAAATAATTTGAATTATCAGTCATCATCGGTACCAAACCGGCTCGGCTACCGTCTCTTTAGTGCATTATCTATCGGTATCAAACATACCCAGAGGAACGAGCATATCGCAGATATTGAAATGCCAAGCCGATACTAAATATCATAATTGAAATAGAATCGATGTTTTCGATATTCAAATCTCATAGTCTGAGCATTGTAACACCTTAAAAAGTCAGCTATCCGCCCCTCATAGGTGTTTACATATCGTCCATGCTGAAATACCGCGCTGTACTCTACATAGCCACTAAAGTATGGAGTTGAACTGGATCGTGTATTATCTTACCTTAATAGCATAAAGGGACGAAACCCCTAATAAAAATAGCTAGGTCTTATAAATTCTGAGCTAGCACATGACACCAATCTAAAATGTTACACGAAATGATACCAAAATTTACATTTGATCTAATTTGTGATAAATAATACTGACGATATGCTAACAGAAAGATGGTTAGAGTTTTGTCATTATTTTGTCAGTGAGAATGATTGAAGAGGAAGAATGAAGCTAGACTAGCTCGTCTCTATGGGATCTAAGTGATTGTACATAACGTGAGAAAGATTGTGATATTGTTGGTGATATCGTTGGTGATATTGTGACTGCTTTGTTGGTGAAGAAATCCTTCGATTATCAAGAGTGTAAGCTTTTTTTTAATAAATGGAGAAAGCGAAAAAATAGTGTAAGCTTTTTTTTTTCGTCAAATAGAGGAAGCGGAAACTATGACTTCCCAGTTGCACATTCGGTTCAGCTTGGACTTTAATGTGCTTAATTCTCAGTAGTGAGATCCTGAAATATTTGTACGATATTTTGCCTCTGAAAAATGTGTATTGTTTATCAAGAAGAAGTTTGCGATAGGTTTCCAAGTGGGTGAACATACCCCCAACCACCATACCTTCAAAGAAAGCTGGGGTTTATATATAAATTCCATCAACCATCCATGTATTCATCATCTTCTATACGGAATGACGGCCATTTTATAACAAATATGTTAGTTCAAATGTTTGCATGAACGTACGACTTTTTCACCAAGTTATTTGTCTTGCAGTCTGTCAAAATGAGGTTTATGTCGCTTTTTGATCAAATCTAGTTCTGGGTATTGTAGCTCAATGTTGGTCCTTTCATTAGATGAAAATGATTAGGTTTCGAACCGGCACTATCCTGGGCCGAAGTAAAGTTGTTTGAAATCGCAAGGGGTCACTCCCTTGCAGTGAAGAGTATTCTGGGGATATCTAAAGTAAAGAGCAATTTTTCACTGTAAAAGTCATACATTCTCTTTAAGAAAAGCTCAAATTTGTTTACAGTTAATTATCATTCACCCATAAAATTAACAAGTTTTTTTTTTGGTGCAGAAATGATTTTACTCTCGATTTCTGCAACAAATCAAAATTCCATGTAGGATAGCCCCAGTCATCTTTTTTCAGCATGATTTCGCAGTTCCTAGCGTAGCGACATAAGTTCGAGTGTAACTGACTGCAAGACAATGTACATCCAGTTCATTTTTTCATTCTGTCTAATAATACGTGATCCATTTAACATGAGTACTGAAAGCCCATTGATAAGTGATGATTTCTGAAAGAATCCATAATATAGGATAGATTTTGTGCCTGGCTTAAAACCAGTATCGTATATCTACTGAAAGTTAAGTAGATTCCACATAATCGCAATTCCTCGGAAGGATGGGAAATGTTGCAGCTTAAAGGAGTTGTGATTTTGTTTTTCAGTGATTTCTATAAAAGAAATGCTATTGGCTGAAAAGTGTTGCGGAAATTGCAATTATGAGGTGTCGACTTTGCGTTACAAGTTTCTTTTCTGTGGAGTATACATCAACCACATTAGTAAAACACTGTGTGCTTTAGATTCACTGGAGCTTGTATTGCATCGTCCAGTATGACATCAGAAAGTGAGAGACTGTTGAAATGTGTGTGTCCTACATATGCCAGGCAGATATTGGGGATCCGGCTAAATGGGGCCGCACTGCAAAGTAAACTATAATGAGATTCACGGCGTCTTCCTGCGCACGGTGCTAGCGACCCAAGCTGGATTGAGCTTTTAACATGGTCGAATTTATCGAAAGCATTGGAGGAGGAAGAAGAAGAAGAAGAAGCTGAAATGCAAGATTTAGAGCCATATAAAAATATATATATATAAAAATTATGAAGTGCATAAACTAGTGTGCTTTGCCCCTGAATGTTCCTAGTGCTGTTTTGCTTCATTCAACATAACGCAGGTCTGTGCCATCTTTATCCTGCTGGTCTTTGACACCTATTGTTTTTTCTTCTTTTGGCCCTATTAACATTTTGCGTTATTCTAAATATACCACTGTGATTTGGGGAAATTTCTTCCATGGAGGTTAAAGTACTTCTTTTGCCCGATCTTTTAACGGGAAGAAAAAGGGGGGTCAACGCCCAAAATTTTTCACAAATGTCTTTTGAAAAAGATCACCTCAAATTCTGATTTGGTCCCCAAATTTTCATTTGGCTGGTTTTGACCGCGTGCGAATACATAGGTCTACACATTTTATTTTTTTATCTAGAAGGCTCAAATTGTACCTGAAACTTCAAAATTGGATGCTTTATTTAGATCACAGGTCATTTTACACATTTCTACACCCTGACACTGGCTGGCAGGGCCCCAAAAAAGGGGGATTTTATAGATTAGCGGATTAATAGGGTTGTACACTATGAGTGATTTGCCCTTCTAATAGGTGTCACAAACCTGCTTATTTTA
>JAWQUT010000018.1:3351632-3359132 GCA_033807755.1 Ellobium chinense | reverse complement strand
CTCACACCCCTGCTAACTATGGGCGTAGAATTAGTATACTCACAGTTAATTTCTTGGTGTATTTTATGCCAGTTTTTTTTTAATTTTTCATTTTGAAGAAAATGTGTGTCTCAGTCAGAGACAAGAATGACGATAACTGTACCTTGTGGTCAGGTGTTGGAGCTGATGATAGAAGAGGAATGGCAGATTAACAAAACAGAGACGATCAAAATCAATCACTGGACAAATGACTCACATGAACTACTACAAAGAGTTGTGGAGGGGAGTGGTGACTGCGTTTTATATAAGTAAGTAGAGTTGTGCGTTTTTACCTCATCTTGGTTTATGCTGGTGGCATATACTCGTAACCTAAGATCTTGCTGTTGTTGTTGTTGCTATTATTGTTGTTGTTGTTGTTGTTGTAGTTGTGGTGATGGTGATGGTGATGGTGATGGTAGTGGTGGTTTTTGTTGCTGTTATTGGTGTTATTGTTATCCGTCTTAATATGGCTGCTTAATATGTTGTTGCTGCGCTCGTCGTTGTTGTTATATTTGTTAGTGTTTTTGCTGCTGTTGCAGTGTTACTGTTATCATTATTATAATTGCTGAAACTGTTGTTGCTGCTGCTGCTGCTGTTGTTATTGTTGTCGCCGTCGTCGTCATTGTTGTCGTTGGTGTTGTTGTTTTAAAATCATTGCGTACGTGCCTATTTTTTTCACTCTGCAATTTCACTTATAGTTTCCTTTCACTACTTTGGAGCTGTTTCCTGTCTTTTATTTCTTCCCCGGCCTTCACTGTGACCTTCACGGCCTTCACTGTGACTTTCACGGCCTTCACTGTGACTTTTACGGCCTTCACTGTGACTTTCACGGCCTTCACTGTGACTTTCACGGCCTTCACTGTGACTTTTACGGCCTTCACTGTGACTTTTACGGCCTTCACTGTGACTTTCAATAGCTGAAGCTGTTTCTTAAAGCTTCGTTCTCTGCATATTCCCCATAATGTGGATTTTAAACTCCGGTGACCACTTTCACTTCAGTGTTTCAGCAACAGTGTAAAGCTATCACAATCAGCATGCGGAAAACATGATATACAAACTCTTATGACATTTAGTATATAAAACATTCCACTATATGAAAATGTAGCAAAAAGCAGCATGCACAATATATAACCTAAAAAGATCACAATCAGCAAATCGTAGGTCTTCGCAGAGGATTGGCCAAATTCATAAATATATGACGTATGGTCAGCAGGCCCGGTTATATGCGAAAACCGTCGATGTGTTTAAAGAAATAGTGCATAAAACCTACTGAACCTAGGGAACCTGTATATAATGGTGCACTATATGAACATGAAGAAGAACAGCACCATACATAATATCATATACTAAGCACCATCATACACATTGAGACACAAACCTTCTCATTATTTTTCGTTCTAGAATCCGAACTGAGGATGAGGAGCTTAGAAATTCATCATCAACCTCAACACCGTCATTAACTCCAGAAATGAGTTTCAACATGCAACCAAAAGAGGTTCCACCAGGTGCAGTTAAGATGATGCCTTTGCAGATTAAAGTTCCATTTATGTCGACAAAGGAGAAGCTTCTCGTGGGGTCTACAGCACCATCGGATGAGAATTCTTTCATCACAAAGTCTTCAGCGCCAGTGAAAGCAAAAAGTATGCAAGCAATGACTTCTGCTTTACCAAAACCGGTGGCTACAAAATCTATAAAATCAGTAACGAAAACAAAGGATGCGGAGATATTGAAAGTTGAAAGTATGAATCCTCAAAAAGTCACCTCTCAAAGAGAGAGTAAAACAACACACTTAGAAACCTCTACGGCATACGTGACGAATTACAAAACATCTGTAACAACCACATCCCCTATAAACACGTTAGAGTCACGAATGACATTTCTCGAAACATTAGAACCCAAAATTACAACTTTTGAAACATCTGAGCCTAATCCCGCACGTTTTGAAACAACAAAGTCTAGTGTTATTCCCCCGACAATGTCAGAGACTAGTAGCAGAAGCTCAGAAACGTTCAAGCCCATTAGGAAATCTGGAGAAGGATCACAACTTAATGTCATATCTTTTGACAGTTCGAAATCCGAGACTGAGCCAGAGCTCAAACTAAGAAAAGAGTCGCAGGTTTCTGATCCAGTCGCCATAACCTCTAGAACTTCTAAACCTAACATTCCATCTTCGAGGACAACAGAGCCTAGTATTTCAGCTTTAAAACCAGCAGAGCCCAGTAAAACAGGTAAAACAACTTCACAAGCTACGATCACAGTATCGCAGGTGATCGAGTCCAGTAACGCAAGGTCAGAAATATCAGAGCCTAGTACCATACCTTCCGAAACGTTCAATCCCGGTACAACATCATTTACAACACCATTGTCTACGATCGCAGTTTCAAAAACAACAAGGTCCAGTCCAATAGTGTTGGAACCACCTACTACCATTACCTTAGCCTCAGAAACATCAAGACGCAGCAATGAAACAATAGAATTATCAATGCGTAGTGCCACAACAGAAAAGTCAAGTCCTACTGGTACGATTTCCGAAACATCACACCCCAATGTCATCGTACCAGAAAGACTAAGAAGTGATAGCAAAACTACCGAAATATCCATGACTAGTGCTATTACAGAAACGTCTGTGGCTAGTGCCACAACAGAAATGTCAGTGTTTAATACCACAATAAAATCTTCACTGCCTAGTACTCCAAAACAAACGTCAAAGCTTAATACTATAGCAAAAACGCCAGTGTCTAGTACCCAAACAGAAACACCATTACCTAGTTCTCCAGCAGAAACGCCAGTGCCTAGTACGCCAACAGAGACGTCAGTACCTGGTACTCCAGCAGAGACGTCAGTACCTAGTACTCCAGCAGAGACGTCAGTACCTAGTACTCCAACAGAGACGTCAGCACCTAGTACTATAACAGAAACGCCAGTACCTAGTACTCCAATAGAGACGTCAGTACCTAGGACTCCAGCAGAGACGTCAGTAACTAGTACTCCAGCAGAGACGTCAGTACCTAGTACTCCAGCAGAGACGTCAGTTCCTAGTACTCCACTAGAGACGTCAGTACCTAGTACTCCAATAGAGACGTCAGTACCTAGTACTCCAATAGAGACGTCAGTACCTAGTACTCCAGCAGAGACGTCAGTACCTAGGACTCCAGCAGAGACGTCAGTACCTAGTACTCCAAAAGAGACACCAGTACCTAGTACTCCAACAGAAACGCCAGTACCTAGTACTCCAATAGAGACGTCAGTACCTAGGACTCCAGCAGAGACGTCAGTACCTAGTACTCCAGCAGAGACGTCAGTACCTCGTACTCCAGCAGAGACGTCAGTACCTAGTACTCCACTAGAGACGTCAGTACCTAGTACTCCAATAGAGACGTCAGTACCTAGTACTCCAGCAGAGACGTCAGTACCTAGGACTCCAGCAGAGACGTCAGTACCTAGGACTCCAGCAGAGACGTCAGTACCTAGTACTCCAAAAGAGACGTCAGTACCTAGTACTCCAACAGAAACGCCAGTACCTAGTACTCCAACAGAGACGTCAGTACCTGGTACTCCAGGAGAGACGTCAGTACCTAGTACTCCAACAGAGACGTCAGTACCTAGGACTCCAGCAGAGACGTCAGTACCTAGTACTCCAGCAGAGACGTCAGTACCTAGTACTCCAATAGAGACGTCAGTACCTGGTACTCCAATAGAGACGTCAGTACCTGGTACTCCAACAGAAACGCCAGTACCTAGTACTCCAACAGAGACGTCAGTACCAAGTACTCCAACAGAAACGCCAGTACCTGGTACTCCAACAGAGACGTCAGTACCTGGTACTCCAGCAGAGACGTCAGTACCTAGTACTCCAATAGAGACGTCAGTACCTAGTACTCCAATAGAGACGTCAGTACCTAGTACTCCAGCAGAGACGTCAGTGCCTAGTACTCCAACAGAAACGCCAGTGCCTAGTACTCCAACAGAAACNNACGTCAGTACCTAGTACTCCAATAGAGACGTCAGTACCTAGTACTCCAACAGAAACGCCAGTACCTAGTACTCCAACAGAGACGTCAGTACCAAGTACTCCAACAGAAACGCCAGTACCTAGTACTCAAACAGAGACGTCAGTACCTAGTACTCCAACAGAGACGTCAGTACCTGGTACTCCAGCAGAGACGTCAGTACCTAGTACTCCAACAGAAACGCCAGTGCCTAGTACTCCAACAGAAACGCCAGTGCCTAGTACTCCGACAGAAACACCAGTACCTAGTACTCCAACAGAAACGCCAGTGCCCAGTACTCCAATAGAGACGCCAGTGCCTAGAACTCCAACAGAAACGCCAGTGCCTAGTACTCCAACAGAGACGCCAGTCTCTAGTACTCCAACAGAAACGCCAGTACCTAGTACTCAAACAGAAACGCCAGTGCCTAGTACTCCAACAGAAACGCCAGTGCCTAGTACTCCAACAGAGACGCCAGTCTCTAGTACTACAACAGAGACGCCAGTACCTAGTACTCCAACAGAAACGCCAGTGCCTAGTACTCCGACAGAAACACCAGTACCTAGTACTCCGACAGAAACGCCAGTACCTAGTACTCCGACAGAAACGCCAGTGCCTAGTACTCCGACAGAAACACCAGTACCTAGTACTCCAACAGAGAGGCCACTGCCTAGTATTCCGACAGAAACGCCAGTACCTAGTACTCCGACAGAAACGCCAGTGCTTAGTACTCCGACAGAAACGCCAGTGCCTAGTACTCCAACAGAAACGCCAGTACCCCGTACTCCAACAGAGACGCCAGTGCCTAGTACTCCAACAGAAACGCCAGTGCCTAGTACTCCAACAGAAACGCCAGTGCCTAGTGCTCCGACAGAAACGCCAGTACCTAGTACTCCGACAGAAACGGCAGTGTCTAGTATTCCAACAGAGACGCCAGTACCTAGTACTCCAACAGAGATGACAGTGCCTAGTACTCCGACAAAAACGCCAGCGACTAATGCCACAACAGAAACACCTTTGCCTAGTAATCGAACAGAAATGACAGTGCCTAGTCAACAAACTTCAGTGCCTGGTACTCGAACCGAAACATCAGTGCTTAACACAACACGACTGATTCTAGAAACTACCATACCTGCAAAGGAAACACCACGTATGACAACACGAACACCAACGACAACAACGACAACGACAACAACCACAACGACAACAACAACAACAACGACAACAATAAGCGCGGTAAATACCGAGACTTCAACATTCAGATCGTCTAAGGTATTCATAGGTAATCGGAGAAAGGCAGGAATCATCATCCCAGGAAACAGGGGGACAACTCCAGGGCTGTCTCTTGTTGCACCTACTCCTAAAGAGCCTGCACCACCAACTATCAGTTCCTCCGTTACATTTCTGATGGTTGGAAGGCATCATGGTAAGTACTGACGAGATAACTGTCTCAGCTACTTTTTTGAATCAAGAATTAAAACGCTAAAATTCATACATATATACATTAAATTATGAGATTATGACTTCTTCGCTTTATTGTTGTTATTATTATTATTATTGTTGTTGTTGTTGTTGTTGTTGTTGTTGTTATTTTATTATGGTGTAACTCATTTCACAAGCTACAAGAGTAAAGTCAGAGGGTAGATGCGTGTGTAACTAGCCACGAGTTGACAGTTTGCAAGCAATTTTAGTAAAGTGTATTATATAGTTTCAATTGTACATACATCAGAATGAATGCATATGGTACAGCATCACTGAAATTATCTGATCTTGACTCTGATACATTCTCTGGAAAGAAGAAGGCTTGCATTAAAACGAAACTGTTTCAGAATAAAGCAACATATTTTATGCTCAGATTCTTGTAATGACATCGAAATGTTGTGGGTTTTTTTGTGTGTGTTTTGTTATTATCTATCACAATAAATTTATTGAGATCAATGGATTTTATACTGCTCCTCTCATTTAGGACGTCCAGCTGATTGCCTGTGGCCTTGGAGCAGTTGGAGTGACTGTCCTAGACTATGTCGTGGTGTGCGGACTCGCACTAGACACTGCGAGATGAGCAATCCAACATGTGATTGTAAACATAAAGTTTTACGTCAAGCTAAGTCGTGTGCGTGTCCAAGAACAAGTGGATCTGGAATGCCTAGAATAGATATAGATCGTATGTTGATGACCACCACAGCAAGTACTCCCACAGAGGTCATGAGAGAGATTGTATGTGAGTACTGGACTTCCTTTGTGCCATGTTTCTCTACCATTAGACAGTTTGTGCGTTAACGATGGGAAATCTTACATCGTATGAATTAGTTGAACTTTGCATGTTGAACATTAACAATGGGATGTCTTACCACTGTAAGAATTAAATCAGTGCATCGGTGATGAATGCACTCTTAGTAGCGTTCAACATGGAGATTTAATGTAATTCTTATGATGGTAAGAAATCCCATGTTAATGTGTAAGTTCTTAAATATTACGTTTCTAACACATTCTGAACAAAACAGGGTGAGCATAACTTCATTCTTATACTGTAACAGGTACAACAGTGTGGGATAAAACATTATATATTTTATAAGATTAGAAGGAATGTAATTGAACGGTATGAGTTATTTCAGGTGAACAGAATGTAACCAAAACAGGTCTGGAATCCTTTTAACAAAACATCGAGACTAATCATGGCACTACTGTTTAGCCGAACAACTCAACAATGAGTGTTACAACAATTGGTATGAGTCAAACTTCGAGGGGGAAGGAGGAAAGATGCTGTAGGCCTTAGTTAAGTAAACATTAAGAATGCATTGTTGAAGCATAAATCTTCAAAAATGCACATATCACAGATCATGAACCTGAATCACAGTCATTTAGTCATTTAAACATCTTTCAACCCAGTTAAATGCAAGCCACCAGCAAAGTGGACGCCATGCCTGCACGAATGTGAGCAGAGCTGCCGTAAGATTCGAAAATCTTCAGTTTGTCATCAGATGGATGATGACTGTTATCCAGGTAAGATACCAAGGTTCACACCTGAGCATAGCACTGACTCAGTGAGCTTACCTCAGAAAAGTCAGGCTAGAGGAGAGTAGAGCTTCCCTGTCTCCAAATCTCCTGCCGAACTGGAGTATATTTTACAATGTTTACAATTCAAAACGATAAGCACTAGAGTCATTTCTCTACCGACTATACTGCCATCTTTTTCAATCAGTAGCTGATGAGTTTTCACTGATGAATTCTAATCAAACAAACAATTTCTTCTATGTTTCGTGGAGGGTCCTGTCTTAGTGTAGCATATTAATATTTCTAGTAGTACAGAGCTCTCATAAAATCAGTACAGTTTATTACATGGCGTTGAGCGGAAAGATTAGAGCCCACAGGACGGCGGATCGAGAAAATTGTACAGCTCTTGTCCTATCCCAAGACAGAGTTGATTATTATAATATCATTTTCCATCAGGATGCAAGTGTCCAGATGGTCTATACATGGACGACAGTGGATC
>JAWQUT010000018.1:3341632-3346632 GCA_033807755.1 Ellobium chinense | reverse complement strand
ATGTAAGATAACGGCCATTCTCTGGTACAGCAGGAATGTATAAATTCAGTAACTTTAGAAAAATGATGAAAATTAGAAACTGTTGTAAGGATGAGCAAAAGTGAGAAAGACAGCATAAATGAATGCGGGAGAAAGAGAAGGGTAAAATAAAACTGGGTAGTGCACGTTAATAATGTAAGGGATTGAATTTGTGTATATTGTACTCATATGTTCTTGTTGTAGTTGATACGTGCACGTGAGAATTATATAGACAACTTTTTCTCTTTTTTTTGCTTCCTTTCTTTCTCTAAGCAGTTTTTTTCTTCTTCTTTTTTTTCGGCAAATGCACTATTGTGTTTTCCTGGAAATGTTATTCTGTATGTGTGTGTAAGTGTGAGGCAAATTGTTTGGCGTATGTCTAATAAAGATTTCAACTTTTTTTTTGTTTGGTCTTAGAAAGAACCTAAATTACATATTGCTCTACACACCCGTTACTTCTCCTGCCTTCACTGCTGTTTACTGCACAGGTTGTGATGTCTTCACGTGGAGTGAGTGGAGTGACTGTACTCAGACATGTGGCCGTAGACCAGGACATCGTGTCCGTCACAAGATCTATGATGACTTGTTCTCTCAGCCAAGCTGCCCTGAGGAGCTGGAGATGGAAGAGTGTGGACAATGTCCATGTAAGTCCATCGCTACAGAGTCTGACATAGATAGAACTGTCACTGCTGCTTGGTCATTTGGTAGAAGAATCACTGTCATCGCATGCAGGTTGAAACATGAATATGTCCGCTAATTTCGGCTCGTGTAAATTCAGATTTTACAGGTAGAACAAGTCTGTGGCTACCTCTTGATTATGTACTAGCAGAACTAGTGTTATCGTAAGTCAGTCATAATGTAAAATATACGCACTCACTTCCATTTGGCAGATAACAAATTGTGTGAGTTTTGATTCTTCAGAATGAGTAAGTAAAGCTTTGCTTCTGTTCTGTCTATCTGCTCGTCTTCTCTCCCTCCCCTCCCTCCCCCCAAACCACCACTCCAAGTTCAGTCTTGCTGCCACAGCAGTGAATCACCTCCAGTATAGATGTAGATGAACAGTGAAACTCTCTTACCACATTTCAAGATCTCAGCTGCTTTAAACCTTATAAAAAGGACACAAAACTTCTGACAACACATCGTCATAATCTTAGTCTGTTATCAGAATTTCATTATTTTTCCCTTCCATAGACTTTTGAGAATCAGACAGCTTTTCTTCTTTTCTTTTCTCCTATGTGGGTTTTATGAATCTTAACGAGCCCTAAAGCTGGGCATACCAGTGGCGCATGTATAATCCTTGCGTTAATATGATGAACATTACTAAACTTTTGGGGCTTTCCCGTGGTGACCTCAGTGCGTTAACTAAAGCAAGAATTACGCATACCGCTACGTACAGTGGCTGTATGCATAATCGTTACGTTAGTTAACGCACTGCGATAACCACGGGAAACTCCCAAAATATTAGTAGTGTTCATTAACGCAAGGATTATGCATACGGCCACAGGTCCCTCCCCACGGAAACAGTACCGGTACAGATCCAGCTGGTCACAGTGGACGCCATGCAGGTCTGACCATCGCCGTAGGTGTGGATGGGGCAAGAGGTCTAGGTGGCGACCAGTATCAGACCGATGTGCTGATCGTGGAGTGGACGCAGACCAAACGGAAGACTGTTTCCTGGGTCCTTGTGGTAAGACCTGTTCTTACCTCTCAGTGGCTGCACAGAATAATGGGAATGGGGTCGGAAATGGGGTGCAAAAAGGAGAGTTTAGAGAACATTAGACCTAAGGCCCTATGCGGCTAGAGTCGAAAATTTTCCATACTTTAGAACAACCAAATTGGCCACTTTTTGCCAGTTAAAACCTAAACAGTGGATCTGCAACTGTAAGCTGAATCCAAACTCACAGCAAAAAAAAAGAAAACCTGCCAAAGTATGATTCTGCCTAGAAGAAAGATGTCCGGACAACCGTTTTTTGCGGTGTCTTCAGATGCTAAGTGTTTTTATGTTATGTCTCATGTGTTGGATTTTTACAGAATGTCCAAGTAAACTGAGCTGAGCGAGACCTAATAATGAAGAACAGAACCAGAGAAATTCTATCGATCTAAAAGACTTAGAGCTCAAGCTGCTTCTGGTTCAAGGGAATTGGGCTTACTATTAGACATCAAGACTTGATATGACATTTATGAACATTTTACTGATATTTCAGAGTGCAGAGATGGCTTTGTGTGGTCAAACCACTCACTGTGTCAACGAACATGCCAGGCAGAGCCAGTGCCTGGTTGCTCCCTGCAACTGTCTGGTGGTTGCGCCTGTCCATTGCATCTTGTCTATGATGGCCTTGGTTGTGTTTCTCTCAGAGACTGCTACAATGGATGTACTTTCAACGGCCGTTTGTATCAGGTCAGTGTGCCTGTGTGTGGTTCAAACTGTGCCACTTGTTTAAAGCGAGACAAGTTATTTGTTTTGGTCTAATTATGAAGTTTGACATCCCTGTTGTCTCTGATGGTGATGAGTAAATTGCCTTCTTCGTCTTCTTCTTCTTCTTCTTCTTTTTTCTTCTTCCTCTTCTTCTTCTTGTTCTCTTCTTCTTATTCTTATTCTTCTCTTCCTTCTTCCTCCTCCTCCTCCTCCTCCTCCTCCTCCTCCTCCCCTTCTTCTTCTGCTTCTACTTCGTCCATGATATCCTAGTTAGGACTCCCGCTGTTTTTTTATTTTTTAGGATGGTGAAATCTTTCAATGTGACGGATGCACCAAGTGCCAGTGTTGCCGAGGGGAGNCCTCCTCCTCCTCCTCCTCCTCCTCCTCTTCCTTCTTCTTCTGTTCCTACTTCGTCCATGATATCCTAGTTAAGACTCCCGCTGTTTTTTTATTTTCTAGGATGGTGAAATCTTTCAATGTGACGGATGCACCAAGTGCCAGTGTTGCCGAGGGGAGATTATCAAAGACAGGAAGAGATGCCTGGACCCGGTAGAATGTAATAGGGTACGTTTATCAGAAATCCATATGACTTTCGCTATAAATTTCAGATGACAGAAGTGGCCTGTTGTTTGGTCGTGGGACTACACCAGGTTCCACAGAACATTTGACCCATTCCATCTCAGTCTGTCGTGTTTCGCTATAGTTAGGAAATTTTTAATATTAGGACGATTTGTTTGAAACATCTGACTATATATCAAAAACATTGTTATGGGTTTTAGGGAACATTTCACATACTAGTATAGAAACTGTGTGAACGTGTGAATTCTATTTAAGATTTTTCACTTTGTAACGAATCACAGAGTACATTGTACTCTGTGATTCGTTACAAAGTGAAACTTGAGATACTTGGACTTACAATACACTTACAATAGGAATATAAAACAGACGTAATGAATTGTCAGGATCTCAGCTTACATTATGAACACCATAATAACATAATTCTTTCGTGAAAAATATCGTTAATTTTTTTACAGGTATGAATCACCTGTCTGAGGCAGATATGATAAGTAATATATTGGGGTTTCTTTGGCGACAGTCTCTGAATCTGCCATAAATAAATTTGTTTTTTATTCATGTAGGCCACCCATCAACTTTTACCTTCAGCAGATGGCTGCTGTCTGGTGGACTGTGTGCCTAAAGACACTTGCCGACTTCAAAGAAAGGAACCAGAGTACATAAGGATAGGTCGCTGTACTTCTGTAGAGAAAGTTCCCCAAGAATTTTGCGGAGGGCCCTGTCCTGAGGGCTCACATTCTGTGGACTATTCGGCAATGACTCTGGCCAGGAGACAATGTCAGTGCTGCACGGCAGAGATTATGTCCTACAGACCAACCGAGTTTTGGTGTAACAATATGGCAGTCAGGATCTACAATGTTCCAGTGCTGGGCAGATGTCACTGTAAAAAATGTCAGTTCTGGGTTTAAATAAATAAAAGTGTCACTCAAAATGTTCAATGAAGTATTGATGATGCTTTGGTGTTCTTTGTTGTATATTCTCCTCAGCTGGTACTTTTTTAATTAGATAACAGTCTGTCCTAGTTTTGTTATGAAATTTGTTCTGACACCAACATACGGGAATAAGTGACAGAAAAAGTAAAAAAAAAAAAACATCATCATGTAGTAAATTATGATATGACTCGAAGCTCTAATGAAACACACTGTGCGACGCCGTTCAGATTTTTAAAACTAACATTTCCTCACCAATTATTCTATTGCCTGAGAATTTATTGTATAACCGGCCAGCAGTTCACTATATTCTACTGGCCAAAACAAAATACTTCATTTGCTTTTTAAAGTTCAGCAGATTGTTTTATTTCAAAATTTGTGCAACTGGAATGTGGGAAACTTTAACCGATTGATATTGGCTGTTAACGATGCCAGTTTTAAAGCTTGTTGCTACAGTTCTGTTACAGTTGATTGATTACAAACAATTTTCTGAGAATAGCATGCCAGATGTGGGCCTGGCATATTGACCCTGGCAGGTCAGTTTCTGACATCTTTGTTGTTGTTGTTGTTGTTGTTGTTGTTGTTGTTGTCATTGTTGTTGTTGTTGATGTTGTTTTGTTGTCGTTGTTGTTGTTGTTATTGTTGTTGTTGTTGTCATTGTTGTTGTTGTTGTTGTTGCTGCTGCTGCTGCTGCTGCTGCTGCTGCTGTTGTTGTTGTTGTTGTTGTTGTTGTTGTTGTTGTTGTTGTTGTTGTTGCTGTTGTTGCTGTTGTGACAGTACTGTATATGCTGTCTTGATGAGTGAAACTTGTAAGATGTCTATATTATAACTGTCTCCAGTTTCATTCTAACTCTTGAAGTTTTTGGGCTTTGAAATAGTAGCTGAGCGTCAGTCTCTGGTTGCTTTAGTCACCCGCTGTGTCAATTTTGCGCTTCAGTTGTTAATCCTTTTTTTTAAAAGGCATTTACTTTCCTTTAACTAACTCATTTGCTGCTGTTCGTAGTGTAAGGAAGTCGGACTTCTGCCCCCAAGCCCATTCTCCTCCCCTGCAACCCCTCCCC
>JAWQUT010000018.1:3310681-3321138 GCA_033807755.1 Ellobium chinense | reverse complement strand
GGGGATTATGGGACAAAAGAAGTGAAGTGAAGGGGAGGTAATGACTATAGAGAAGCTTTACCAACAAAGGAATTATGTATAACTCAATAGGGGAAATGTAGCTCCGATCTTATGGGAGATGCAGCCACAAAGACAGAGAAACAAGGTCAACTGTAAGGCAACTACAGCAATACAAGGAGATGGAAAGGAAGAGAAAATGTAGGACAGTGGAGAAGCACTGATACAACAGTTTGTGAGCGACAAAGAGTGACTGAGATGTGCAACGATTGAGGAGTTAGACAACAATAGAGATAAGACATTGGAGGAGATGGATGCGATAACAAACAGGGTACATCCAGTTACAGGGTAGGTTAGTGCAGAACATGATTTAAGGAGAGAGAACGGACATGAGGGCGCGTAGCTGCATCTACACAGAGTTCTCTTCAAAGAAATGACGACAATGTTGATGATGCTATGGGGAACTGGGAATATTCAATGGAATTTGCAGGTTAATAACAACAATAAAACAACAGTAATTTTATATTTTTCGTATTTATTCTGAAGCTAGAATCAAAGTGCCAATGCTTGCTCGCTCTCTCTCTCTCTTTCTCTCTCTCTCTTTCTCTTTCTCTCTCTCTCACTCTCTCTCTCTCTCTCTCTCTCTCTCTCTGATGCTCACTTCTTGAAGTTTCACACTTGTATATCTACTTTCATCTTAATCCACCCATCTTAGTCCCCACCCACCTAGCCCTCACTCAACCCTCTCACCCCACCTTCTCACAACACACACTCGTCTTCATCATACCTACACATCTTTCTCTTCTTCTTTGCTTACACATCTACCTAAACACATCCACCACAAACACACAGAGCACTGCATACAAAAAGCCACAGCCATAGTTACAAAACATTATCTGTGTATGCCATCTACTCCACAAAAAAACTGCTGGAGTATAGAACAAAGCATACCTCAAGACCTTTCTCGGCTTCCTTCACAAGAAGATGAAAGCAGTTTTGTCTGCTGTGATATGAGCATAATATTTCAACTCATAAAACCAAAGCTACCCTTGCTGTTACATTAACCTTTACGTGCTGATTTAACTTGTTTTGCTGCATTGAGACCGTGTACTCAAAATAGTGAGAACCTGGACAAATCTAACAATTATTTACGAAATGTTTTATTGTGACTTTATTCAACATGAACTAGATATGAAACCAGAGATATTCTGAAGATAGATTGGCCAGAATGTATCAACATTTGCCAGATTTTCTTGCACTGATTGCCAAAAACTTGATTCAGTTTGATCACTTTGGTGGTTTATCCCATTTCATCATGAAATCATCTCAGTGACTCACTGCACTCAAAGGGTTAAGTCACATTAGGTTACCATACAATTATTTTTGTTTTATTCATTACTCAGTTATATCAGTCCCAGTCCCATCCTGCGTACCACCTCCCTCCAACTTCAGTAAAGCTTCATATCTGTTTTCAGTCCCAATCCTTAGGGCACTTCCACACAATATCAGATTTTTCTTCAAAGATAAGCCCTTCAAGAAGCACCTATGCAGCATAGGAAGGCAATATTAGCAGACCAAATCTATGTTAAAAAAACTTAACATATTTCTCCAAAAACAAAACAAAACAAAAAAAAAAAAACAGCAGCATCAGGCTGATAAAAAGGAAGCTAAAATGATTATTTCCACTTTTTAAAGTCTACATAGCAAATTGAAAAAAAAATAAAATGTCCCAAGATTACAAACAAAAGAATAATATCTGTCTTTCAAAAGAAAATAACTTTTGATAGTTTTAGGATCAGGGGATCAAAGTTTCATTTTAAAAAAGTCACTTAATACTGTATACAATCAAACTGTTCTTTATTTTTCTTCTCTTGATCACTTTTTGAAATGTCTGACCAAAATGGGCGGGGATGCACCCCCACCATCCCCACACCTTTCAGTTCAGTCAACTGTCTCTTTCAATTTGTACCCGTATTTAATCACTAAAAACAAAATGGATCCCCTATACAAACATGTCAAAAATGAGAAAAAAAAAAACATGTTCACATCTTACTAGCAATGGAAATTGATAAAATAGCAGAAGAATATGGACACTGAAATGGTATTTCTTTTATTCAAAGTTAGCAGTAACGTGGAATCTGAGCAGGCTAATTATTTAATTGACATTAATGATACTGCCAAATTATGGGATATGGTCTAATATACTGTATGGCATAGAGGCATAAGGCTAAGCACAGATGTGATGTTCACCTCAGATGCAGACTCACTCTTTATCTAAAATGTAACAGCTGAGTGACCATCTGTATCTGAGGTGGGTGTCACATCTGTGCCACAGCACGGAGGCGGATAACATTTACTCTCCTATTCCATACAATCAACAACATGTCAAAGGTATGGCTAGTCAAGGCTAACAGCTTTACTGACCATTTCAGTCCCTTCTCGAAGAATTAAAAAGAAACAAAATATGTTGAGCAATTGCCACCACAACAATATATAATAAACAATTTGTTCACTTGGTATCAAAATGTTTGAGGAATGACATTGTACTTTAACTGAAAATGTTCACAACCAAAATTTATCCACATGAAAAGAAAATAGAGTTATTAAACCTGCTGAAAACCTATGACATCCTCTTTAACAGCACCACTAATTTAGCTCATGATGCCCTGTACAAAAGATCTATGGATATGACAAAGTAGAGGTGGCATGAAGTGAAAAAGTGTGCAGCTAACATAAAATATTACCTACTATAAAAATAGTCATGTGTCACATGAAAATGTGTATTAAAAAAATCATGTGGAGAGTGATGAAATTGGACAAAACTACGGTACGTAAACAGTCTGAAAGGGGCGACCATTGCATTTCCACATAGGGCTAAGAGACGTTATGGTAATTAAGTAAGGGTAATTACGATTCACGAACACCACTGTAGAATTTACAGCTCATTTTTTCCCACGTCACACTGAGCCACACAAAATATCACAGAAAAATGAAATATATATACTGTATTAAATCAAGCATGTATGTCAATATGTTAATTAGTCAAAACAAAAGAAGAGTTTAATTGCTTGGGTATTTTTTTTTTTTGGTCATACACAAGGAGTTGTGCAGTCCTTTTTATTTCATTGGTACTCAACATTACCCAAAACATGAACAAGTCTTCACACAGCCCACAAACAAAGCTTTAGTAACTGTGATATAAATTTAACTGCAACAGTGTTTTGCATTACAAACTTATGAATTCAGTGCTACTGCAGCATCATTGATTCTTATGAGGTACAAGTATTATTCTGAAGGCTAAACAAACTTATTCATAGTGGCATAAAATGAAAGATTTCATATTAGGAAAAATGATCAGTTATGCAAGGTACACATGATACTGGTAAATATAGATCAATGATAATCACAGTTAGCATAACATGTTATTGATGTCACGTAACAGTGATGTAACCCATAATTACTGTAGCTGTGAATTACAGGACTGTTGTATCACACTAACAATAGAAGTGATTGGCTCCACATATGATACCATGTGTGTCATCAGGATACCGCTTCAACCAACAAAACAAAACAAAAAACACTTCAGAAAGTTTACAGCTTGTTGTAGAAACAGCATTTACAGTCATGAAATTCAAAACTACATAACTGCCTAGATAACATGATTTAAAAAGATTTTTTAAAAAAAATGAAAGTTCAAGACCTCCAAACTGTGGATTCAGTTTTAAACAATCAAACTTATAAATAACATCTACATGTGATGTTCTAACACAAAATCTTATTTACAGTGAAGCACAGCCAAAGACCTCTGTGCCAGACAGACTCGTATAACATAATACACTAAATAAAGACAACGCTGTAAACCATGATAAGCTTGCAAAGCCTGGTGGGTAGTTCTAATGTTCACTGATCAATAAGGGCATGTTTCCAGCTACAACACACAGTAAATATATGAACAACTTGTTGGAAGGAAACATTAGTACTTTTCTTTCAAGCTCAGAGAATTTACTTATCAGGATAATCCCGTCACATCTGAGTAGAGGTAAGAAGCATGAAAGATATTGTGTAATAACATAACACCTTGTAAATGCTTATACAGTGTCCTTATATACAAATAATGATTATACAGTGTTTTATCATTGCATTTGCAAAATCATGTGTTAAGCTGGTAACAAATAAAACATTAAAGGTTTTTATCATACATCAGAAGTTACTACAGAGAACTGAATAATCTGATCTTGTGTTGATAACATCAGTGGAAGCTGTACAAGGCAAGTGTATCTTCAAGGATGCCACTGCAACTGGTGGACATTGCCAAGTTGGTCTCCTACTAACAGTGTCACACACAGTTTACTGCCTTTCATTGATGTGCCGACCAGCTTGAGACTTTGAACTGGAGATGGGCAGAAGAACTGACCAATCTGCAGAGATATGAGTTTTCAAAGGTGAACAATCTTTGACAATATTCAGCATATAGATTTAAGATATCTGCTTACAAATACCACAACTTAAATGAAGAGAATATTAAATCAACAATATAATGAGTTACTGAATGATCATACATTACTACAGTGCACACTGGTGGGTGGGAAAGGAAATTAGGAATTGCCTACTGGCTAAAAAAGAAGATAATGCCAATCGTGTCACTAGAAGCTCCTACTTAATACTTCTGTAGGTTAGATGAAGTGTATTTTGCAATGATATGACTGATCTTATCCAAATTTATGTTGGGACTTACAAACTCTTTTGGAAAGGTAACAATTCAGATAAAGGGCATTTGTAGTCAGTATTTCATGTGTAAGCGGTTGAAGTTAAAACCTGAAGTGCCTATCCACGCAATCCTAGAAAATCTACTCACCTGTGTGAAGTCTGCACTAATTGAGTGAGCCCTTGTCCACACTTTGACAGAGCAGTCACTCGCACCCGTGATGATAACATCTTCCACCACCTCAATGGCTGTGACAGCTGACTTATGGATCTGGGAATACAATAAGTTCATTTTCATCATCACTATTGCATATAAATTTTCTGTCACAAATAGCTACACCTCTTTTACCATCCATGTAATTTTCTATTTATGTATATGTAGTTGACTCATTTTAATCCCTTTCATAACGCTCATTGTCTAATCACATCATTTCTCAACAAACAATGTAAAAGTTGGAATCAAACTGCTCCCACCCAATCACAGCCTTTCACATGCTTTCATGGGAGTCCAAACTTGACAGAGTCAACAGTACATTCTCTTTCACTACATCCAACCTCATTTGTCTACTTCCGCATTCCTGTTCATATAAGCTCTTGGCCAATTAAAAAGAGAGAAAAATTATTGTCATAAACACCATAAGCTATACAGCAAGAGTGCCAAACCGCTGGTCTATTAGTCATAATGATGAAACCTCCAACTATATCTCAAATACATCACTCGTAAGAATATAATAATATACAAACCTGGTCACCATTCTGAAAAGAGGAAAATGAAAACTTGGCACCCTTGATCTGTAGTAATCTATACAAATATTTCTTACCTTCACAGTGTTTCTCAGCCCGTTACAGTCAATAAAGATCTGCCCTCTTGAGTCCCCGGCAAATAAGATACCATCTTTGTAGACAACACAGTTGATCCAGTTTGGAGGTCGTTTGGCATCAGAAACATCCCCATCGACAGTCTCTGTTGAAATGAACATTTCTCCGACGCTGACTGACCCCTGATGAAAACAATTTCAGGAAACAATTGACTAAAAACTCAGGTAACATACAAGTGCTAGTGAGCACTAGCAGATACACAAAATACGTAGAAGCCATAGATGAAGTCAAGTACCACATAAGCTGTAGAAAGCCAAAACACACACCAAAATGCGCATTTTCACCTTTGTCAGGGACAACTTTCATCACCACAGCGGGGATTTTACACATACAGTCAAGCATAAATATCTCAAATACATGTAAGCTGGAATCACACTTTCCTCTTATAAACACTTTAAACTCGAGTTTATTTCTCTACATTAGTGCTTCACATATTCCGCAAAATTAAGCAAACTCGAACAAGATGAGGTAGCCTCAAAGAATTCAAACTATCTGTGCTCGACTGTACATCATAAAGATATTTCAAGAGATATCACTATCACAGTCAACTCACAAAACGTATATGCCTAACAGTTTAACACACTATTCATGTTTTCCAACACCGATATCATCCAGTGAGGAGAGTTATAACTCATGTATTTGACGTACCATTCTGTTTGGACTCAGCTGGAGACTGATAACAGAGCTAATAGTTGTTCCCACAATCATCTCCCTTGTATCTTCTCGCACCACAAAAGAGGACGGCCAGTGTTCAATGGCTTTCATGCACTTCAAACTAGATGCTGAGAATCCTTGCCTGCCCAAGCTGAAACAAAAGATTTCACATGCTTTTTATGATATCTAATTCGGTGCTCTAAACACTAAAATATATCCTGTAAGGATTTTGTCTTGGCACAAGAAAAGTTTGCTTTTTCAATATTTTTGTCGTAGAAGGAATAGAATGTGAGAAAAGAGAAACTCTACCCGATAAAGTAGACTGAATGATTCAAGTAATGGCCAATCTTGACATATTGAGAGCAAGGACCAAAGGAATGTGTTGTATGTTACAAAGGGAAATGCAAGCAGTAGTCAATTCAAGTACACTTCATAAATTATCTAAATCTTCTAAACATGACAGAAAACATTAAACAAGTTTACCAAAATATCTAAATAAAGAGATCTTCCTTAAAAAAGGTAGATGAACATCCCTAAATTTCTTCATGATTATTCCCTTTCTACCTAAACAGAACAGGCCAAAATATGCAACTTTGTGACCAATTTATATATGCCATACCTTTAACACTGAAACTGAATACTCTATGTTCTACTTAGAACACCCTCAGCACGCTGGCTTCTTTGACATGCTACTGATAATAAAATTAACAACCCTGATCACAAAAGTGCCAAATATGACAGCATTTCATTCTTTAAAATCTATTCCACAATTCTTCTACTGCACTGACTGTGCATGTTGCCCCAGGTTACCTGTAAACAGCTTGGGGTGCCTGCTTGTCACTGGCAACTAGAATATCTCCAGCCCATGTTGAGAAGTAAATGGCTCCAGTGCTGGGAAGAGTTGCCACGTTGGTCACTGGCATGTCAGTCGCAAAAGTTTTCTGTTTTCTGTTGGGAAGTAAGATGGTGCCTTGTACATTATATGGACTGGTTCATGGACTATCATGTCTGTTCATATACAGGAGGGCAATAACATACAAGATACAGAGACAATCATACTTCTATGCATTTTTCTATGTCTCTGTGTCTCACAATAGCCGATATCTGGTTTGTCATGGAATCCTCAATTTCTGAATACAAACAAAGTTGGATACATTAAACACAAGTAATTTAGCTTCAACATCCAGTCAAGATACAAGATAGAAGATAAACTCACAAACCAATGCAAATAAAGTTGCAAAAAATGTGGCTTAACTTTATTCGGACAGCAGACTTAAGACAACCTGTACACTGGAAGCTTTATTTAGTCTTTAAATCCGGCATCCATTATGGTTCAGACTAGTGGCCTTATTATCAGCTGTACATTATCATTTCATTAGAAATTCATGACAGCTGTGTATATTTTGGTCGTGATGGGATCTTAATATCATTTCTCCTCGGGCTAGTTTTGTCCCTACCTGACATAGAATCCATCCTTGCGGTCAATGATCTCCCACACATGAATGCAGTTGTCATCTCCTCCTGTTATGAACTTGTCTGTGCTAAATCCATCAAAACAACCACAGTTGACAGATTTCTCATGGGCCTGGGTAGAAAGAAAATGATGTTAAGAAAGACATACAATATAAGGGACAGTGTTGAGGGTTCTTCCCTTCAAATATTTCTTCAGAGGTGTGTATGTGTGGGATATTAGGTGCGTATGTGTGTGAAATGTCAAAATTTTGTAGTTATTTACCAAGATAGATAATCATATTTACAATGCATCATATTTACAATGCAAACTCAGTGATGACACCCAAAATCTCAGAGCAAAAGTATTTTACCAGAGGGCCCTTTTCATGTAGTACTTTTTAGGTAACACTGGGCTAAGGAGTTAAAGATATAACGGAAATGAAGAAGTGTAAAACCAAGATCTCCCTATCAGTGAGCTGTGCATACATGTATGTGTAAATCTGCATTACCAGCAATTACAAAGTACTGGAACATGGCAGAAATGTTACAATGAAGATAGGAATGAGGCGCAAAAATTTAACTTAACTTAGGGGCACTTTCAAAATAGGTTATTTACTTCATAGCAGATAACCGCTATCCTTCTCAAGGGTGGATATTATGACCTGGCATTTAGCATTAGATATTGGCAACTCCAGCAGAATGCCATGTCAGTTGCATTAATTTCTGAAAAGTTTTCATTTTGCAGCAATTAGTTTTGGTTGTTCCAAACAGAAGTTAATTCATTCTTTAAACACAACTGAAACTGATTAATGTAGAGTCAGAGCTTTTCAAAAATGAGTGTAACTGACATGACATTTAGAGTTGCCCATTTCTGTGCCTTCTTTCGTAAAAATCAAAAGCAGCCCGTGTAAATAGGAGCCCCAGTAATTATTAACAGGACAGTAACAACACCTGATGGACTTAGCACCACGTCACATAACATAAAAAGCCACGTGGAGACTCTGAGGAGCTGGACAGAAACTAAATGTATACTGTACTGAAAGCCAAAGAAAGTATACATTACGGATGGCTAAACAGGCCCACAATTACGGCGGTGAGGGTGATGATGCTCAAGATGTATTGTTATAGTTGTGTGTAAAGGAAAGGGGGTGAAAATGGAATACTGACAGTGTACCATTTGTTCATGAGTGGTTTTCGTGACAATACAGGATATTTTCTAATGACTCCTTATGAGTCTTAGCCATTTGCTGAAAGGAAGGGCAAGAGGAACAGACAAAAGTGTAAAATGAAATAAAGATAAAACACATACAATGGTGTCTACTAACTACTAGAAGTCAAGCAGTCAAATAATTTTTACCTGGTAACTGTGCTTCATACGGAACAGCTTTTCTCCATCAAGTTTCCAAATCTTGATAACACCATCTCTGTAAAACCAAAAAATATCATACATAATTATTTCATCTGTCAGTATAATGCCACAAAAATGAAAAAAACATAATAACCTTACAAATCAGTTCAATAAACTAAAACTCCTTTCCTAACGCATTATAGGTCATGCATAAATCATAAATGTAAGCATGGTATTTACACATTAGTGTGTCTCTAGTTTGCTATGTCTTTCTTATTTTCTTCTTTTATTTATGTTTGTGTTTATTAATATACTCAAAATACTAAATTGGAATTGTTTAATCTATACATTCTACAATAAGACTACAGATCAGTGCGTAGTGCAACTGTCTCACATTTCACGTGGTCAAACTTCCAAATAATGATACAGTTTTGCTCTTCAATGGCCAACTGGTGATGGCAGTGATATAACTAAAACACATTTATTTACCTGCTCCCAGATATGGCTAAGGAACCATTTCTGGCAACACTGACAAATGTGACAGGAGTGTCATGCTTGGCCAGATTTATCTCATCCTTCAGCTGGGGCTTCCAGACCCGAACCGAGCGATCCAAAGAACAGCTGGCAATATGGTCGTGTTTGTCCATGTCCACAGAGAGAACTCGGTCTGAGTGACCGGTCAGACATGCCAGACTGTTTGCCTTAGAAGAAAAGATGAATCATGAATTTACTGTCAATTTAAGGTACAAGACTGGTGTAAAGTGTAGTTTAACAAAAGTCCTGAGGACTGCACATCAATGAACAAAAATAAGCTGATGTTTTAGTAAATGGTGAGTAATGAAAATCTCAGATAGTCACGGTGCTTGAAATATTTCAAATTGCAATGTAAATATGAAAGTCCTTCAAACTGCATTAAAAATGGCAAAAATAAATTCAACATAAAGGGATATAAGACTAACGTAGAAATAGCCCGTGTCAGACTCAGCCTAAATAAGTGACTTCTCATACGGTCTGTAGGACTGAAGTTGATGAAGCTAACATTCAAACTTAATTAAAATTTTATCTAACAATTTTTTCCACACTGTTTTGGCAATTCATGACATGTCAAATTTTTGCTGGAGAACTCAATGTTTTTTTTCTACATTTTTACATCCTAAAAACAACAACAAAAAAACAAATCACCAAACAGATGAGCACTACAGGTATATTATATTTTTCATCAGGGTTGGGTGGAACTCCGTTCATATGAACTAAGTTCCGGAACTTAGTTCCAGTTTCATGAACGGAGCGAACAGAGTTTCGTTGTTTTATTATGAACGCGATCGTGAACGGAGTTCGTGATTTTTCGGGAACGGATCGGAACTAAGTTCATTTTCAAGTCCGTTCAAATTCCGTTCACACATCAGGACCAGGGTTTTTTTTT
>JAWQUT010000018.1:3274078-3310020 GCA_033807755.1 Ellobium chinense | reverse complement strand
TTTTTTTTTGTCCTTTAAGGAAGGGATGAATGGTATCATGTTCTTCATCACCAAGTAACATTTACATCTTGCGCCTCTGAAACTGAACTTCTCCGTGGAAAATACTCACACACAGAGTAACATTCATTAAACATCAAAATCCTCGTTTCCCTTTGTGAAATCAGCAGTCGGAAACACGTGCTATTTTCGGCGGGAAAAGTAAACGGATTGGAATGGAGATCGGAACTAAGTTCCTCAAACGTGGAACGGGTGAACGGAACGGAATTTGAAAGTGTCGGCTGAACGGGGAACGGAACGCAGTTCCCTATTTTGGCACTGAACGGAGAACGGAACACAGTTCCCGATTTTCCTTGAACGTGCCCAACCCTGTTTTTGACATTATCCACACAATAGGTTTCTGATGTCTGATAAATCTATCACTACTTCATATCAGTATACTGGCACTGGCAGCTTTGTTTGTCACCTGCCTCATCATCAGGGAATGCAAAATTCTGCCTCTCATTCCCCAAAATTAGCCAAAACTCACTTCCATGTGGTGCATCATCACTGACAGCTACTCTGTCTCATCAAATTCCTCTCCCCTTCCTCACAAGCAGATGCATTTATCCTTTGCTATGCCACAAAGTTTAGCTTCCCTGCATGAAAAAGTTAGTCGCTTTATCACTTTATGACCAAAGCTTATAAAATTAATTACCCTCTCCCAAGGCCCCTTGAATGACATAAATTCATGGAATAGCTTAATCGCATTTATGCAACATGAGCACACAAAAGACTGTCAACTTGGATGCAATAATGCAAATATGGTACACAAGGGTTAAGCAAACATACTTGGAGTGGCCTCCATATCCAGACTGCTCCATCATCCCCGGCTGAGGCCACAATCACATCCTGCATGTTGACATCACTGCGGCGGGGAGTGGCCTTCTTCTGACTGCCCTTCTCTCCTCCCTCGTCCACCTCCATGGTTGTCATGTCTGCCCAGCTGGTTTCTTGGTTGTCACTTTCCTCCTCTGAGACAAGAGTGATAAAGTTATGTAAACCCAGAGTTATCCATGACTTTTGAAACAAAAAGACTTCATAAGAAGTTTTAAATAACATAAGAAGTTTAAAATAACATAAAAAGTTTTAAATAACATAAGGAGTTTTCAAGAACGTTTCCAGAAAATGGACACATATCCCCAGTTAATTTACTTTGTTTTATTCTTATGTAGACAAGATAATAACTGAATAAAAAGAAGAGCACAACTCTAAGTCAAAAAGAATTGTTCTTCATGCTCAATAATGGTCTAAAATCACTAACATAGTTTCCTCTGGAAGTCTCATATGACTTTGCAGAGATCATCAAGTAGCCAGTATAGAAACCTAACTCAACTAAACCCTAACAACTTTATTGGCTGTGCTAAAAAAAAATGAGCCTCTAATGTGAGGCAAGTGATGGTATGTCAAAAGTTAAGTAAATGTAGTACCATAATGAAATATATAAACATCATAGGAAAATGTCTCCTAAGATTTGCAGTTATGTGATTTGCATTTTGGTTCTATAGACTACAAAGACTCCCACATTAAGAGGCAGATATGTATACCAAACTGAAAACATTGAAGAGTAATCATTTTCACCTGAAGATTAAGAATCACTCTTATGTGGTAAAATATTTATCAATATTCTTTGCATTCACCTGGGTAGGAAGTCTTTCATTGTAATGTCTTGGACAGATAGTTCTGAATAGATTCATTCCCTTACCTTCAACTTTCCCTTTGCATTTGACAAAAATGTCACATGCGTTGACTCTCAGTGTGTGCCCTGATAATGTGGTGATCGGGATGCCTTTGTGGGACCAGATTTTCACATCTCCATCACTGCTTCCAGACACAATACAGCCGTACTGAAAACCAAAAAAAGTTAGCATTAGAAAGTCTTCTCGGTGACGTTTACTCACAACCGACTGACTCAAGAGGCAAAACTTATCCTGTATCTGGTGCACATATGAAATGCTTAAACTATTTATATGCAAAATCAGTACGTTGATGAGGCACAATCCTTTATGAATCCTAAGGTATTAATGATTAAATATAAGTGTAATCTAATGTGAAGCTGTACAGAACTATACTTTTACACCTCAATGATGATGCATGCAGCAAGTTCTGAGTTGCCATCAAAACACTGAACCGAGCTATTTGCTTCAAAGATATTCAAAGATAATGCGTACTTACATGCTCATGCAAGACCTTTTATGTCTGCTTTTGTCATGTGGCTATATGTTTATGAATAATATATCAAGTTCAATACAAATGCCCTAATTGTAAGATGGTTTCTGTTTGAATATAGTCTAAGGCAGCAAATGGTCAATAAACAGAAGTGGAGGATCACTGTTTGCCAGTCAGCATCATGCGTGAAGAAGTTCATTTATTAATTCAGTCAAAATGGAGCAAAAATTATAGCATACCTTATATGCCACGCTGTTGACAGCTGATGAGTGGCCTGTCAAAGTTATCTTCTCTGCTGCAGTCTTTGTATCCCACAGTTTTAAGTTGAAGTCATTTGACGCAGTCACCTGAAATGACAACAGAGTAATAACATAGATAGTGGATTTAAAATGTAACCTTAATGAATTATCTCATAGCAGAAGTCATATGTACTTCTCTTTAAGAGTGATTTATACATTTATCATTTCCATATACTGTACCAGCCTGTGCTGATTCTTGATGTATACAAGATAAGTGATGAATTATTCGTTATTTCGTTCACATATGATGAAACAGAACTGAAAAATGCCAGGTTGTTTTTTTTTTTTAATGCAGTAGTTAATCAGACAATGCAGCCACACCAACAGACTCTTGTAACCTACCAGGAAGTCGGCTGTGTTGGACCAGGAACAAGAGTTGATCCAGTCTGCATGACAGGCATTCATTATGTGTGTCGGCTGGGGGTCAACTGAGATGAATACATCATGCAGTGTATAGATTCTGATGCTCTGTATAACAAATGGAAGAGAAATAAGAAATTCATAAATGTGATGTAATGCTAAAAGCTACTACAACAACATGCTTTGGTGCAAGATTTATTAGGAACCTGCAGCTGGATAAATTCACAGAGAAGAACTGAAACAGTGGGCTTGACTAAAAAGCAAGCACCAAGCTAAGGTCCTGATGGGGCCTTTCTTATGTGGACCTGGGATCATACTTGCCAAGATTATTTCTGCTCTGAGGTATAAATGCCTTAGATTAATCCACTGGTGAGAAATAATTCATGTAATTAACATTCTTGAGTGAACAAGTTCATGTACTGTAGATTAAATGGAAATATTTTGCTTTGATGATGGAAGATGGTGCTTCCTACTGATCCTTTTGAGCAGAAATGTGTCACATAAAATTGGGGAGCAGTGTGGAAACGCTGGACTGTCTAGGTCAGCCTGTATAACTTACAGCATCCCGGCTAGCAGTCGCCAACATTGTCTCTGATGAGTTAAAGCTACAGGAACTCACTGGACCCACATGACCTCTCAGCACAACACCAGGGCCTGATCTATTGAATGAAAAAATTGCAACAGTATGTTAGTCATTGTAACGGAGAGTGAATGATTCATACTAATGCAGAGAAGAGATTGCTCACTCAAACTTTGGCATGAGTAAATAGTCGTACTTGTGAGCATGTCCAGAGTCAGTTTGATTCTTGATTCTTTCACTTCTTCAATCGCCTCCATAGGCATTCCTCAGAGAATACATTGGCATAAATTCCCTTTTTCTGTGGAGGAATGCCCATTGTTTGCAGTAATGAACGAGACCTAAACCTGGATCCTCAAGTTAAATCATGACTTTAATGTCTCAGTCTCTTACATGTGTCTAAAAATTGAAAACTGATAATCAATTCTTTTCATTTAAACACAATGCACTTGACAAAACCATGGAAAACATAAATAGGACTAAAGACGTGGACTTATGATGCTGGAACAGTATGTTTATTGATTTATTTTGCCACAACCACAGCGTTTTCAACGTACTGTTTGGAGCTCTTGAGCTGACGAATGTTTTCATACAAACAACAGGTGAAATCCTCTCCGCCAGTGGCTATGTATGTCTTGCTTGCATCCACACACAAAACTGGCTTGCTGTGGCCAATCAAGGAACAGACTCTTGATCCCTGGCTGCCTTCAAGGACCTGGTGTTATCAAGAAGAATGAATTGATTCACATGAAGGCAATGCTTACTCTCACAATTTCCTTTCATTTCATTCCACACCAGTTCATTCAGTGACTTTCTCAGCTCCCTGATGTGTTTTCATTGATATTATCAGTTCCAAATATTAATGGAGCATGCCAAATGCAGATGTTCTGTTAGTACCTGTGGTAAAACTCCATTTCAGAGCAAACTCTGTTACGGAAATCCGCCATTTTATGGAAATCTGCCATTTTTCTGGACATACCCAATAAGACCAAATTCGTCTTACGACAGCTTTGTACAGAGCTTAATATTCTCCATTTTTATCTCTGAGTTATTTTTTCATTGCTCACAAGGTTTCTATGATAGCCAGTCATATGTAGTGATGAGTCCTTGATAAAAAGGGGCACAGAGAAACAGTCTTAAGCATCTGCTGAAATTTAAGATCCTTTTTAAAGCATTTATATTATCAAGGTAGGAACTACATTTAACCCGTTCTATTTGTTCATAAGTATGAGGCTTCACTCTTTAGTTACATCTTCACAGCAGAATTATTTTGCAGTATAATACAGATATAAACTTTGCCACAGGACAAATATAAACAAATATTACGTTGAGTGTACAATTAAATAATTTCTAAATTATTTTCACAGCTTGTTACTACATCCTGGATCATGTGAGGATTTTGCAGCATACATCACCATATACCTGGACGGTGCTGTCATCACATCCAGCATAGATATAAGCACCATCTTTAGAGAAGGTGATTGCACGCACTGGATCAGCACCGACTTTGACCTCAGACAGTTTTACACCTGGAACAAGTTTGGAATACAGTTGAACAACAATGAAGCATGACAAAAATGGAGCATGGTAGCTGAGGAATTCTCAATGCCCTCACCAAAAACACACGCTTCAGCAAAATAAATAAATAAATTATTGTTATTGACTCTTTTTCCCTTTATCATTTCTTGCTTTGCAACAGAAGTTGATTTATCTTGTATTTCAACAGAAAAAAAAAACATGTTACTGACTTTCCGAACCACCATTTCCTGCCATGTTAAAACAAAACCTTACCTGTATTGACATCATGGATTCGAACTTTGCCAAGATGGTATCCAACAGCAATGGTGAGCCCATTTGGTGAGATGCACACAGAGGTGGCAGCTCCCAACTGTTCTGTGTGAAGTCTGTGCAAGGGAATACCCAGGTCACCTGACCACACCTAACGATATTTCAAGGAAAAAAGTATGAGTATTCCTTGGCTGGCTGTTGACTTTTAATACTCAACTCTAGTACATATCTCCATGTGTTTGTAAACTTCATGAAGTTATTTACAAAAAAGATGATGTAAAGGTGAAATTTAACTTGTTTATATTCTGCAAAAACAGTACAACAGTGACAGAACACATTCACAGATTTTAATCGACTTCTGGACTGATGCGCCAGCAGGCCTCGATAATTATGGCAACATGGGCTTTAGGATATATACTTCATTCTTTTACAGGCAATTTATTACCTCACTGAGATTTTGTCTCTTTTTCTTTGCCTTAATCTTCCTTCCATGGTTTATATTTAGCTTAAGCATTATTAAAATGATGGCCTCTTGGTTCTCTTGATAAATAAAAACATTCTGTTTGTATTCTGAAATTAGATGTACGAGTATACAATTTTGTAATATAAGAAATAGGAGTAACTTGCTCCAGATATTGAAAGGTGCCAAACAGAGTTCCACTGGCACAATAAAATTAATAATAATTAATCAACATTATTCATTAATGTGGAAGAAGTCATATTATATTAATAGATCTGCACTCATATTTCTCACCTTGATCTGATGGTCATCTCCAGCAGTGATCAGCTCCTTTCCAGTAGGTGAGAAAGTTAATTTGTTGATAGGGCCACTGTGACCTTTGATATTTCCAACCTGGAGAAGCCAAATACGTAATATTCATACCGGGTTAATTTCCTAGAAAGACCATTTTACAAAACTGAATCTAATATTGTTTTATAAAAGCACTGAAAAAGTTAAGTGAATGCTCTGATGCAGAAAGTGCAATTATTATACTTCCATCCACTTATACAACTCTATTTCTTTTCAGTCTCAATGCACTCCAACATCTGAAATCTTACAATAAAACAATAGGCTCACACTCATATCAAATCTTTTTATCTCAATTTTGTCACTATATATAAAAGAAAAAAGGAAAGCTCTGTAAATGTGGTCACTCTTATATACAAATTTACACCGTTGAAAGTATTCCTACATAATAATGTCACCAAACACAATGCTCAAAGTAAGCAAAGCTTGAAAAAAAGAAACACTCACCTGAGAGCCTTTCTCTGCTGCCCATATTTTGATGTCCCCATCCAACGCAGCAGAAGCCAAGTGGCGACCGTCAGAGGAGTATGCAATGTCTCTCACTGATGTGCTATGACCCCTGAGAATCTGTTTTAACACACAATCAAAATATTACAGTGAACCATGTAGAAAGTTACTTTGAGTAATAAGTAGTGCAATGACTCATCACAAAATAAATAGCTTAACCAGTTTTACTGTGTATCTATGAAGTGTTTTAACGAAATTTGCATGTTCAGGTATCAAAGGGAAGGCTACAATGAAGATGCCATTTCAGTATGAAACCATTTTCCATAATACTGGCAAAAAATTGGAACAGCATGATGAAACAATGTCCAGCAAGAAACTGATCAAAGTTTGAAATGCTCATATTTTTAAGTCAACCTGATCATTTGAGAAAGGGTCTCCTACTCAAAAAGTTATTATGACAAATGAGTGAGCTGCCCAAGTACTTACTGCAATTCGGGTCTTGTGGAAGTAATTGTAGATGCGGATAAGAGAATCCCAGCTACCCACAACAACTTGCTCTTCTGATGGGTGGAAGTCCACACAGTTTACAGGGCTGAAAGTATCAAATATAACATATTACTGAATCAGTATTTACAAAACACTAATCTACAATGGATACATTACTTCATCAATGTATTTTGCTGAAAACTTGAACAGAATCATTAAATACTTCACCACAAAGAGATGAAAAAGGATATGTTAGTTTCTGCACTTCATTTCTCATCTGGTTGGCAACCTGCAAGAACTGTATCTGCTGCATGTTTTCAAAATTTAGTTTTTACATGACTTCATTCAGCTTTTGCACACTGTGTTTAAATCTTACAGCTGCAAACTGGCACATTGTGATAAATCTTAAAACTGCAAACTAAATCTTTTTCAAGCTGCACAAACTCAGTTTGGTGTGCACGTGGCCATGCTTGGTAAATGAAAACAAAATTGTCTGCTCTCCTATAAAATTTGAAAATTGTTAGCTACAGCACCGGGCCAATATCTCACCTCTTTTATTAACTTTTGCTGAAAGTCTCAAACAAATTGAAAAAAATAATAGCAAGAGCATTACTGAACAAACAAATGATCTCTTGGCAATACCACATTTCACCACCACTTATGAGAAACAAACCAAACACTAAGTATGTGCAAAGTTAATAAAAAAACAGCCAGAAGAAAGTGCAGTCCAAGTGATAACAACAAGTACCTGCCAATGTCCAGCTCACACTGCTTCTCTCCACCAGCTGCTTTCCATATGATCACACGACAATCCCAGCCTCCTGATCCCACGAGCTTCCCAGAGCGGTCTGACGCACATGAGTTTACACGGCGGTCATGGCCTTTCAGTGTGTGGATCCTAAGGAAAAATATATTTTTTATTTTATCAGACAAAAATCCCATGCAGACTATTCCTGTAACAACCTGACATGATAATAACGATATTAGCACATACAAATAATCTGAGAATAATTACAAGATACACAAGACCTAGAATAAACTGAATATCCCAGATCAAATGAAAACAGGAATGAAATCAAACACATCCATGATCACAACTGCTAACGAAAATTATTCAGGCAATACAGATGCAGCACAGCAAAACAGGGAGTCAAAAACTTAAAATGAGTTTAACATGTAAAGACTAACTCTGCATTGCGTAAAAGAAAAACACATCCATTTTGAAAGAAAACAATCTTTGTTGAGATGAGTGTTTAAAATTGAATCCCTCACAGTGACTAAACCACAAATTATTCACAAATCATCTTTCCCCCTCTCTCGTGTATATAGATAAACCTGTATTAGTAGTAGACATAGCAGACACAGTAATAGACACTGGAGTAAATCAAACTAGAATAATAGTTAAACGAATATGGTACACAGTGTCAGAGGGTGAAGTAGTTGATAAATTAACTGTTAAGATGAAATGGCATAGACAAATAAACTATAGGAAATATCCTACCTGTGTCCATTTTCAACATCCCATATACACAAGCTGGTATCAATTGATGCACTGCACAGCATGTTATTACCAACAAAACACACATCTGTGATTTGGTCAGCATGGCCAGTAAAGAAACGAAGTTCCTGAAATACATCAATGTTATCAAAATACAGAGAAAGCTGTAGATAATGATAATATAATGGATCACATATAAGATCTTATAGACTGAGGAAATAATGATCTTCAAAATAAATTCGATTTTCCCTCTGTACATCTCTGCAAGGCAAAGATAGTCACAATGAAGATGGTTTATCTGGTGCATATCAAAATATACACAAGCATTGCAAAATAATACAATCATGTATAGAAAAACAAGTGAACAGCATTTATCTACTCTAACATGCTCACAAACACATTATTCTCTAGAGGGCATCCATATGAATCTGGTAAATGACTGTTACCACATTTTTGCATTTAGCAGAGAGTCAACAGATGAGGGTGGGAATGCTGAGCTAAATTAAAAAACATGCTAGTGTAAATATTTGAGGATATGCTAAGTTTTTACCCATAAGCTCAGTTTAAAACCCATAAGTGCAGTCTAAAACCCATAAGTTCAGTCTAAAACTCATAAGTTCAGTCTCAGTTAATCTATCATACTCACTCTGAATGAACAATCCTATTCAAAAAGACAGCAAAAGAGAATTGTCTCTACTGCTCTTTGAAATACCTAAGAAAGCAACACATAAAATTGAAGCATAAAATTAAAAATATTAATGATGACACCTACCATTCCGGTGCCCATATCATACAATCGCACCAGCAGATCCTGAGAGCCTGTAGCAAATTTTGAGCTGTCAGGAGACACTGTCACACAGGTTGCAGGCTGTGGACATACAACATATGCATGCATGAATAATTACAAGAAGTCAAAAACAGAATATTCACATTCCCATTAACTTTCATGTACTGTGTACTGGAGTGTTAAAAGTTGCTAGTGGAAACTCAACTCACACTGCATATAACTTGTAATGATGTACACTACTGCTACAACAGTGATTTACTCCCACACCACATTCAATTATGCAAAAACTGAAACATTAAATTATACCTCCGTTCGTAGGTCCAGTTTTCTGCTGGTACATGATTATAACTTGTCTCAGATACGGGGACATACTATTTGTAGAGCTCTCACTAGAAAAAATATCACTTACCATTTTGAAGTTAGACAAAGTCATATAGCACTGACTTTCAGTCTCTGGTTTATTGGACCACTGTATATAGGGCGGCATGGTTGTGTCAGTCTGACAAAGAGTCACCGCATCTTTGTAAGGGATGGAGTTGCTGGGCTCATTCAAAGCTTGTTGCCACTCCAGTGTAGGGTAACTGTGAGGGATTTTAAGAATAAGATACTGAATTTGACCTCCACGACACACATGATATCCACACAATCTTGAAATATTTTTTACTAAAATGTAGCCTACAGATACTAGGGGTCAGTGGGAATGAAAAGACCAATCAAATATTTTGTTCATTTTAAGGATGTTGTACCACGTTATTTATGCTTTTTATGATCTACTTGCACTGAGATATGCCATGTATATAAAACAGACTATACTGAAGTATCAGAAATGCTTCAACAACAATCTCAACAGAACAAAACATTCAACTTATAGCTACAGAGAATGTAATCTCTCAAGCAGTCTGTTGACAGACCTTTTCATTCCAAATGGGTGTCTTTGTCACTCTCATTGTACACATTTGGTAATAACTTAATAAATTCTCACCTGACAAAAATTTCCACATTCCTGGCCACAAAAGACTTGTATTGCTGAACTCTGGGTAGGGACTGGAAATGTGCTTGCTCTTTCTCATAAATCTTGTTTCTGCCCATATCTGGTGAACAAAGAAAAACAGACTGAACTCAATCTACCTAAGATAAAAGCTATTCTGTGTTTTGTGTTGGTTTTTTTTTTGTTTGTTTCTTAAGGCTATAAGCAAGAAAAGTCGAGAGTGGTACTTGCCCTTTATGAGATGGGGTTTTTGGTTAGGACAATACAACGAAATTGTTGGACAGAGCTGTAGTTTCTGGAGAGACTGCTATGTTCCTGTGCAAAGCATCACAATATCTTGAAGTGGTTTTCTAAATGATGGCCTCCTGAACACGTGAGGAGTGAGTTCAGTTTTCACTTAAATGTGACATGGCTCATCATGTTTTCTATTATGGAACTTAATTCCCAGCTTTGTTTACCATAGCCAGAAATAGAAAATAATCAAAAGTACAGATATACTGAACAGACATGCCAAGTCTTCAAATTAAACTTTCTTAAAAAATGAACTGTAAAAAGAGCAGAGAACTCTCCTGGATAAAAAAAAACATTTTTAAAAAAATGGCATCCCATTAACACAACCTAGCACAGAGATAAATCTAAAGAAATTCAGTTTTATCACTGCTTTTCTTCCTGAGGGCCCAATAAATTCAGCAAAGTTTGCAATTTTTGTAATCCACATATGACAGACAAGTTATGCATATTCCTAACCTTTTGGAGTGAAGTCATCCATGAGTTTGGCAGCAAGTCCCAAGGAACATTTGGCTTGGATGAATCGATGATTGCAAAGAACTTCTTCCAGTTCTCGGAAACTGCCAGCACATGCCTGAGTAAACAATAAAGGAGTGAAATTACAAATCACGAGTGAATGGAAAACTGCAAACCTCACTGATTCATACAAGTGAATAGTGGTGTCATACGGCACAATGTAAACTTGTTATATATGGCAAGCCCTCTACAAATCTCTTATTACAAGTCTATCTCCAAGAAATCATTTCACAGGACAAAACCAAAAAAATCTGGACTTCCAAAGAAATTACTATAAAATACTAGGGAATAAAGATGCTGGCAGTTGAAATCGAACCGAATAAATTGAACGTGTACCCATGCCTCTCCATATGCGATCAAATAAAAGGGAAAATACACTGCTGTATTATGGGACATGTAGGCAGATATCAGCTTTACAAAGGCAACCAACAGGAGCGATCAGCTCAAGGTTGAGTGACTTGACCTATATATACTGTGATAATTTGAGCATTCCTGTTAAGAAACATATACTGTGTTAACATTCAATAAACAATTACTATGATCTAGGTGTGGCTAACCAGAATGTTTTATCACTTACCAAGTGGTAAGGCAGTTCAGAAAATGCCCTGACATTCTGGCTCTGCCATGTGTTGTCTTTGGTTGGATCAGCTTGTTTCCAGAAGAAACCTTTTGGGAATAGAGCAGTGTGCAGATTTTGACATACATGGATACTCCTGCAGGAAACCAGCATAGATCTCACCCATAAAAGACTAAATAAATTTGATTTTATTAATTTTATAGCTCCAAACTCTTAAAAAAGAGAGATTTCACAACAAATATGATACACATGACAGCAAATTTACTAGAAAAGTAAATGTGACTGCAGCTTGTGCAATAAGTGGGAACATTTCCACTTACAATTTACAGACACTCCTAACAACGACTCTGTCAAAAGCAACAAAAACTCTTTAGTCACGATTACCTACCCCTATAGGGATTTCTATGTGTTTTCCAGAAAGTTCTTAGTCCAGCTCATGGCACTATCTACATTAATATTAGTCAATAGTCTCACATTCATCATGACCAGTATCACATTATCTAAATAGACATTTCCTTTAACCTTTGCTGCTCTGTTTTTAAGCACAGAAGGATACCAATTTTTTTAATGTGCCAACAAGTAAAAACCAAAACCGATGTAAACTGCAACTGTAACTGGTATTTCTGTTTACCTGCTAAAAGCTTGTGTAGGTTCATTTCAAGGCTGTTGTCTGCTCCCTTAAGGTAACGCAAATGAACTGCGGTGCAAATTTCTCTGTTTGTCAGTGAGAGCAGTGGAGCCCTGAGGAAAGTAATAAATGTTTGCATTGAGGCAATATCAAATATCACCATAAACTTGATGTTTTTCAAAAACTAGAGTGACAGTGATGTGACATCTCTGCTGACAATAGGAAGTCTGCTATTGGTAATAAAAAAAAAAATGACGAGACATTGTCTTTCCACACAAACTCAAGACATTCATGTTTACTGTATTTCCTGACAGATTTCTCATGCTCATATTTAAAATTGAGGGTACTTGAGCATTTCAAAATCTTTGAGCTGTCAGACAGAATAAAACAAGCAAACTGTACAGTATAACCTCTTATTCTAAACACTCACTTATTCAAAAAACCAACAAACTCACTACAATCCATTGATCCAATTCCCATTAACTTTCCTGTTTCATATTTTAGTCCTGAACTTGGGCATCTCCCAAATTAGAAATTATGAACTGGTTTGCTCAAATTTTAATTTATCAGTTCCAACTATAATTTCCCAACCATGCCTATCCAATTGTAAAACAAATTCCCCACAGAGAAAATAGATGTCTTAGTTTCTTTTCGGTTCTCAACGCAATTTTTTGTGTGCCTGCACTCACCATGCTGAGCTTGGATTGAGGAAAGACATGACTGATCTTGCCAGATAGGTGAAGATCAGCAGTGGAATCTGCTCTTTGGGCTTGAGGTTTAAGTTGCTCAGATCCTTGGGATCAAACTTCCCTTGGCCTACACACTTGTACCAGTTCAGCAGTTCATACAACTCCTCTGGGTAGAGACCTGTGCAAAGATACGTAAAACAATTATAACTATTTAAAAGTAGTTCAAGCACTCCTTGAATATTTTTTCTTTCATCAATATTAACCTCTTAAAACCATAATGGATTCTTAAAGGTAAATGCAAACACTATTGCCTTTCACCCTCAAATTATATTTAAAGAAACAACATAAATATTTATACTCCAAATATTCCAAATCATATAATCTCCAGAAATTTCCCCAGAGTATAAAATGCTATATTTACTAAATGTCAGAAATACAGGAGTCTATTTTCGCTTGAGAATATTTGTCTTGGTCATGAAGTTTCCCATCACCTCAACAGTCTTGATATTCTTTCTCAGCATTCTTTCTACTACGTGAAGAGAACATCTGAACGCAAATAATGTTTCAACATACTTATGATAAGAAGAAAATTTATAAATACACAAAAGGAAATGAAAATGGCTAATGGGAACTGCTTTAAGGAAGCTGTGATTTTGAAAAATAAATCTTGTGTTTAACTGTACTCAAAGATATAACATACCATCTCTGGCTGATGCCAGCAAGCACAGGGCAATGCTGATCATGTCTCGCCCATGGTCTTCTTCCAGTCTTACAAGAACTTCTTGCAACATCTGTGCAGTCGTGTGTGGCAGACTCTTCAGTTTGTCTGCAATCTGAAAATGAAAGTTTAAATTTGCACAGTGCTCCAATTATTCAGTTTGGAAATGCAGTTCAGTGGTTATCATCCAACACAAATTTGAGATTAATGTTAGGATTTCTTTTGAGGTAACATTCTCTTGTATTTACAAGAATAAAGATTATTCCTTGTGTTTAAGTTTCCTTTTTTTCTTAAAAATACCTCACACTGAACTTGCAGAATTTTTGAATACTACTCTCCAATAATAATTATAGTACCAACACTAATACTATCAAATAATAAATATGTTTTGCATAGTTGATCATCACAATTTCCCATACTTCAAAATTTTTTTGAGTAAAATTTAAATGTTCACCAATCAAATTAACATTTCTGTTAAATGTTAAATTCAAATTCATTATGTAGACTGCAATACTGTCCCTTCCATTTACGGATTCACTGAAGACCCTGCTTTCAAATGACATGGAAATATATACTAAACCTGTTCAATTCCAACAAATGGCTATGACAGGAAGTAAGAGAGGCTTGGACTGGCTGAGTGAATGTGCAGGATACGTTAACAATGTTCATCACTCAGCCAGGTGCAAGAACGATGACGTCACAATGCAAGAGCCAGTGCACAGTAGAGGATGTATATTCATGTCTTCAGTCTTCAGTGAATTAAGGATCACCCTTTACTGTTATCTAGATGAGAGGTTCTGATCTGTAGATAACATCACATACCTTCTCAAAGACTCCAAACACCCTGAGTTCTTCACAGGCCAGCTTCAAGTACAGTGGATTATGGGCATCCTTCTTCAGCATCAGCAACTTCATCTGCAAAAAGTGTGTGAAATTAAAAGATTTGTTTACTTGCTGAAAAAAACATCACTGCACTCTGGACAGGTCCACATGTGCTCCAATCTGTAATTCAAAATTCAACTGACCATCCCTGGTGTTTTCTGAGTGTATATTCTTCTTGAGTTTCCTTCATGTATTCTTCTTGAACTCCCTTTGTGTATTCTTCTTCAACTTGAGATTGGGTTAATCAAGTCTGGCTTATGAACAATACTTGAAAGCCACTTAGCAGTGATGGATGGTCTAAGAAGCCCTCAATTACCCCTGCCGTCATCATTATTTTCTATCATTTATGGGTATGCATCTGTAGTAGTTGACATGAACTTGAACCCCTACATAGCCAAACAGACTAGCATGCAGATTGTACTGAGGTTGATATATTAATATTCACCTAGCTTTAATAATGATATGAATTTAGAAATGCATGCACATTTGGGGAACATCACCCCTGTGCTAGTAACAGAATACAGTTATGAACCATCTGAACTATCCTCTCATGGTTAGCTATGACAAATTTGTTCAGTCATCTTGCTTTTGTCATGAACCCACAGCACCAATTTACAGCTGAGGCACTTGAGTGGCAACAAAACATATTTATGCTTGTGAGAATCCTTGATTATATCCATAAGTCTAAGCACTCTCAGATCAACACCCAATAATTTTGATGGTCCTAAGAGCGGTATCACATACAAATTCAAATCAGTGTCAGTTTTTTACTTTTGATCATAAATGAAAACTTTAAAAACATTTCCGGTACCTGATTGCCAAATCCAGATTCATTCAGGCTCTTGCGATGTTTCGCCAAAGTCTGTCTCACTAAGTCAGCCTTGTCCCACATATCCAGTCCAGCAACAATGATTTCCTCCACTCCGAGTCTCTTCAGGGACTTGTGGGTTTTCTCCCCTTCCACAGCAGTGATAACAAATACCACATTCTGATATCAAAAAATGAATAATTTTCCTTTCGTTAGCCTGTACAGTGTGCTGGATCATATATACAATCATATCAAAGGAGAATTTTCTAAACCTATGAAAGTCCATCATGAATTATTTTAAAACTAACTGAGGAATGCCAGTACTGCTGGGGAGGAAGATGGGGATGACCAAACTTACACCCAACAGGTTTTTATCATGGGTGAACCCCCACCTCTGATTGTGGTAAATCAGCAGTAAAATCACTCCTCTACACAAAAACATCGGATTCATGGGCAAACTGTCACTAAGTGTGAATAAATTTGAGTTTTTGTGAGGTATATTAGAAAAATCAAATGGAAGAAAAATTGTTCATCAATCGTGATTTTCGCTGATTTTTTAATTCTATTGCATCGGGTGATCCCTTTCCATCTAAACAATTTATCAAGCCAGAATAATGCTAGACCAAAACTTTTTATTCAAAAAAAAACAAAACAAACATCATAATCAGTATCCTGATGCAGCCAAAAACTGTAACACATTCATTTTCCGTACATCTGGAACAGGATTTGGCATCCACTCCAGACTGAAAGGATGGTTTGCATTGTCCATCAAGTCAATGCCGTCAAGGAAGACCACGACTCTGGTGGTGCAGATATTGCCAGCTTCTTCAAGTAGCTCTTTCAGCTTCAAGGTTAGGTTCCTGAGAAATTGGAAGTTAGAAATTTAAAAAATATTCTAAAGAAGGGGATAATAAAAAAGATAATACACGCTTTCATCAACACCACATATATGTCTACCACTGTCATAAATTTCATTCCTACTAATGCTTGCACTTATCAAAATTAAAGATAGGTTAGCAGTTAAAGAATTATCTCCAGTAATGAAGTAATCAAGTGGGTTTGAAATATCCCTTTCATCTCCAGAGGTACTTTTTTAAAGGGGAATAATTTCGTGAAAATCAGAAGACAACTATGGCTGCCTCTAGACTCAAAAATGTCAAAAAAACTGGCCACTGGCCATCCACATTTTCTGACATCAGAGAATGAGCTGGCTCCTGAAATTAAGGCTCTTAGCTGCATGATCATCATCCAAAGTAATAGTATCAGCCACAGGAAATTTCCTTGATGTTTGTTCTTCTGAAATTACATTTCAACATTTTCTTTTTCCTTTTGATTCCATACTTTCAGGTTTCTGCTCATCCAGCTCTCCCACATACATATGATTTGATATGTCTAATGAGTTGAAATACTATAACTGCATACTTGAAATCCTCAGGCAGGCTGTGGCCCAGGCCAAATCTACTGTTGATCTGCTGTGCAAGCCTACGCAGAGTTGCTGTTAGGTTGCTTGATCCAGGGGCCGCACCAGCTATGTTGACTAACACACTGTAGTTTCCATCCACATTTTTGGACTTGACGTACTGCATCATGACTGCAGCCTGCAAGCATTCAAGGAAATCAAAATTACAGGCTCACAAAAAGCAAGTTAGGTTACAAGCCGCATTTGAGTTTCATAGCTTGTGACCTGAAGTGAGAAATACATCCTGCAAAGGAGGAGGGTTCGCAGAGGGCTAGAATTCCTTTCAATCAAATGGTAGTTTTGAAACTGCTAAACTACAGGCTTTAATTTAAATGAGCAAATCTACAGCTGCCTATCACATTCACTTCCTGTGGCTTGAATACCTCGCAAACTCAAAATTTCTAGGTCTATGACCTGAATGTCATGTTCACGAAGGTTTACTGTATTTTTTTCAAATTTTACTCCTACTATGATAAATTGTGATTTACTCAAGATATACTAGCTCTCAGAGCTCCAGCTCACATGCCCCTTAAATGCGGAGAAAAAATTCCTTCTACTACATTTGTAAACTCCTCTTAATACAACCTTGCCTGTAGGAACAAAAATGTTCCAGTGTAAGAAATATCCTATATAGATGTAGTGGACTTACCATTAGAGCAGTCTTGCCACATCCAGGCTTGCCCACAAGACCAATGGTTCCGAAATTTGTGCTGTTAATCTTAGAGATGATCTGATTCAACAAAGTCCTTCTGCCCACAAATTCGGTGCTGCATCTCTCAGCAAATGCCCACTGTAGGTTGTTGATATGTTCCTCTTCTGTGAGAACCTCATCCTGAGTGGGGATCATGTGTTTTAGAGTTCGTTTTGACAGCATAGCAGCAACTTATTACCTAATGCCAGTTTGCCCTGGTCAGGCCAAAGTGACTGTATTGAGTGTTTCGGATCAAATACCAGAGAGAAGCTTGGAACGGACAGGGAATAATAGAAATGACATCTGCAACAGAATAACTAAGGCATTTGAAAACCACAATTTCTAACTCACAGGAGAAAGACTGATATAAAAAACATAATCAAGTAATGACATTTCTTCATATTGAGAGACAAATAGTTTGTCATCACTTAGAATCAAAGAAATCTGACTGAAGGTCTCTCTAGTTCCAGAAAATCCAACAACAATGGCTTGATATCCACGATTTACACCAGTGATTGTAGAAGTAAGAATAAAAATATCCCAGTCATAAAGTTCGCTGATGACACCACCATTCAAGGATTAATTTTGACACCAGCCGATGAGCAAATATATATGTCCTGTGTTGACACTTTCGTCACGTGGTGCGATGAGCATTTTCTACAGCTCAATGTAAAGAAAAAGAGAGAACTTATTGTGGATTTCCGTAGCAAAAGAGAAATGTATTCACCACTTGTGATTAAAAACGAAAATGTTGAGCGAGTTGAAACGTACAAATATCTAGGTGTAAAAGTTGATTCAAAATTAGACTAGCATGAGCATGCTTCTTTCGTTCACTCAAAAATAAGTAAACGTTTGTATTTTATTAGGAAATTGAAATCTTTCAATGTTGATAACACCCTGATATGCATGTTCTATAAAGCCATAGTGGAAAGTGTAATGGTATTTTGTATTGCAGCCTGGGCTGGAAATGCACGAGAACAAGACAAATGTAAAATAAACAGATGTATTAAGAAAGTAAATAAACTTACAGGAGGTGAAAGTGATCTAATCGAAGCCCTGTACCAACAGTCTTGTAAAGCCAAACTAAGTGCAGTTCTAAAAGACTCTACCCACCCACTCTTCAATCAAAATTTTCGCAAAGAAGTGGGCGATTACTGTTCTTAAGAACAAATCGTGAAAGATACAGAAATTCGTTTCTTCCATCAGCCATACGGTTTTCCAGTGGCAGCAGTCTCTCTTGAGTTGTCAAGTTTCCAGTACAGTCCATATATATCGTTATATATTTCACTCTGGTATGTGTCAACGGTTGTGCGGGTATGTGAGAAGGTGTGGTTGCGTGTGCGGTCAGGTAATGTGTATGACCTGAAATGAAATTTAATGTTGAATGTGAAATGTAATTTATTGTTGAATGTGTATCAACTGTGAACGGAATTTCCCTCGTGGATATTAAAGTTTATCTTATCTTATCTTATCTTATCTTATCTTATCTTATCTTATCTATCTTAAGTGCCCAGAAAAGTGGAGATTTCTAAAACAAAATTACACCATAACCTCTCACCTGATCTGGACACAGTTTCTTCACTGCATTGATAAGTGTATTAAGGACACGGGCACCAAATTCTTCTAGGCCTGCAACAATAGGTTTGCCATCAACACAGCCACCCCAGTGGCATGGGTAGCTGAAAGAGAAATAACAAGTTTTGAGGTGAGTGTTGTGGCAAAATCATATAAATCATTTTGCTACACTATAAAAAAAAATGATGATGACAGTTAAGTGTTCATTACAGACTGACATATGGTATAAAATATTCAGCTAGTAACGTCTTTCTCACATGATCTTTCATGACAATCAGATTATAAAATATTTCTATGGCATCAAAACATCCAGGCATCATTATGTCAGTTCCATACTTCCATCTCAATTATGCTCTTTTCTGACAACTCCTAGTATTCTTCATTTAAACAAAAGTTCACTATAACTACATAAACTTTCTAAAGCAACCAAATTGTATTGTGTCAGTACTGGACAGCGTTAGGGCAAAAGAATGTGTTGGTTCAGACATGATAGTGGGTTACTTTGAAACTGTGCAGCATAGCACACAGCCATTAATATCATGATATAATTTGCCCTTCATTTTTGTTTTTTATTCATATTACACCCCCTTGTAAATATTTCAAACCCAGTATTGTATCTGACAATATTCTGTTTGGTGTTTTACAATATCCCCAGTTAGAAATACTGAAGATGGCTGACCAGTAATGAACCTGTATTTTTCTGATTTACCCTTGTTCAGACCCATGAACTTCACAATAATCTCATTACAAAATAAAACAAACTGTTCTTGTACTCCAGCACACAATGAACACCTAATTATAACTCAAGCTTAACTTAAAGGATGAATGCAGATGCATGCCAACTGAATTAAACTTTAATCTCCAAAACGGGAGGATCCTTACCCATCATAAACCTCCAGTCCACTGTTTTTGATCTTCTTTTTCAAGGAATTCATCTTCATTTTGTGGGCCTCTGACTCAGCTTTGAAGTCTTTCTCAAACACCGCAGGAATGTCCCTGCAACAAAAACATACGCAATATCATTAAACTGCAAGTTTCACTTTGGTGTCATGGAGACCAAGATGAAATACAGCATAGAATAGTAAAACTGGAGGTTGCTGGTTCAAATCCTTTTCCAGGGAGAAAAAAGTGAACAGAAGGACACTACAGAGTCTTGACCCAAGTGTGGCTTAGCTCCTGTCAGGAGTATCAGGAAATTGAAGAACCAAAACACTTGCTAGATGGGCCTATCTTCCCCTGAAGATCTTCCATTGTCTCACTCCAATAAACAGAAGAGTTTTCTATCTACACAATATAAATTTATACAAGATGCAAAACAGAATAAATTGGGCCAAGCTGCAAGGCTATAACCCAAGAAAATATTTGTGCACCATACAGGATAGTGGTAATGAGAAGAGGAATCACCTCTAAGATTAAACGGATAGAGACTGATATTGATTACTGTTGCTGTTGTTTCATATTCCCAAAAATCACTCTAGACTCTTACCCTGTTGCCCAGTGCAATATTTCGATAACCGCAGATGCTCTCTCAGATGAGAGGTGCTGCTAAACAGAATTTTGCAATTACAAGTTTTCCTTGACTTGTAACTTGATTTATAGTCTTCCAAAGTAAAAGTTAAAATAATCATGTACTAAAGTGTATGTGTTTGTTCTTTCAATAAACATTGCATTACAAAGAACAGACTTTCTGCTGCAGAACTGTTTTAGGCATTTGTCATGGACACCAACTCTTAGCATCTACTCCAGGAGATAAACTTTGAAATTTGACACAGGAGGGTAAGAGTGTCTACAGTATTTCACTGACTTCTGATACAGTCATCTACAATTTATTTCATAGAGATGTTTGTGAGTCAACTGTTTTACACAGCCTCATGTTGACCTACTTTTCAAAGTTGTTATCCCGGATGAAGAAGAATGCAGTGTCCTTGGCCTCATTCACTTTTGACAAGGCGCCCAGGTGCATCTCCAGCTCTGTGACCGAGGCACCGGGTGGATAATGACGAACCCAATCAAAGTCCTCTGTGTCAGGCACTTGATATGTTTCAGGCATCCAGCCATAACGTTCTCCAAGCAAACCAACAAACAGCTGGCAGCGAGCCACTTCTTGTAGACAAACGTCTAGTGTGCTTAAAGAACAAAGAAATTGAAATCAATATATATTTAACTGATACTTTAGTACAAAATTAAAAGGCAGTCTGATTAGTGATTGCAATGTATTGTCACGGTCATGGGCAGTTCAGTTATTGATCTGAATAAGTATTTCAGGAGATGGAAAAACTACATTAATTGAACAACTAAACAAAATAATACCAGTCTGAAGCTTTGGTCTATGACATTTGATGAATGTATTGGGTTGCAGCAAGCACAAAATTAACCCAGTTTGCAAACTGCCTTTGAGACAGGCATTCTGCTTATGATAGTGGTGGTATATATTAATGTTGTGATGTGTTTGTACTTCCATCAGCATGAACATGTCTTAAGGAGTGTCTGTGAGTTAAATTTTCATAATGTAAAAATTATATCTCAACGCCCAGAATAACTAAGCCAGCATTAACTGTGGACCATGAAACAGTAACACTGTGCTATTTACCGGTTATCCTTTGTGTCTTCTTCTGTCACTCCCCATCGCAGGTCCACTTCATAAATGTTGATGAAATGTTTGCGACCCAGTGACCTCAATTCTGGGAAGACAAATCTGGTCAGCAGATCACGTTCTCCATGCATGTCACGAAATGTTGAAGAGATGAATACTCTGACAGTTTGCCAACTGGAAAGCAGTTAAGTGTGAGTTTTATTACGAAATATTCCTGGTGTGTGGTAGTAAAACAAACCCGCTATATTATGGAGCAAGAGGTCATTACATCTTCTCCTGAACTTACGTAAAAGGTGGTAAGTTGTAAAATTCAATAAATCAAATCCTTAACTTCAGATTAAAATGTTTGATATTTTTGCTCTTTATGGACAATTATTATGTTTGAACAAAATTGTGTAAAATCTGGAGGTTTGTTAGTGTGTTTATTACAGGCATTTTTGCTATTTGTGGCTTCTAATACCAGTTGGTATAATAAGATTTCTAAATGCTTTTTCTATGTAAAAGTCACTGGATGAGCGCAAGTCCCTTTTAACTGCAAATTTTCCTGAACTTCTGAGGAGTTTCAATTAAGCAGAGTCAACTGAAAATGCAGGTATAAAGACTCGCAGATTAAGAGGTAAGATTCTGTCTGACACTAACAACCTGCACTGTTATAGCCAATCTTAAACAAGAACATCTCTGCTGCTTTATAATCTTTTGTTGCCTTTCTTTTCTTATTTTTCATTAGAGTTTGTTCCAACCACTGCTGATATTGATGCTTTAGACAGAATTCATTAACCTTTGTTACAAATCACAATCATTTCCACCTAATCACAACCAACCCTTCCATAATGACAACATAATATTGCTTTTTTTCTACAGGGAAATACAGGCAACTTTTATTCATGCCACCAGAGAGATGTTATTAAGCATAATCTGCTGTAGTAAGATCAAAATAGAAAACTACAAAGATGATATTGAAGGACTAGGAAAAATCGTCGCCTTCCACACGAAAGGGCGTATACCTGTTTTTCACGTTTTTAAGGAGAGCGATTTACGTCTGATTCGATCATATTGATAGTTAGCTTAAGCCCTTAGGAATTTTATGCTATATCTTCGTTACTATTTGAGCTAGGGATACGCCGTTTCGTGTGAACATAGTTCTGAGATAGCACTACGTACAGGTGATGATAACTCAAAACCGTCAAAAATCGGGATACGTCCTTTCGTGTGGAAGGCGACGAAATGTTCTGTGTCAAGACATTTAGTCACATATACAATCCTCTTCTTTACCTGGGTGTAGGAGCTGTGAGGTGGAGACCTCTCTCAGGATGTCCCACTATGGGTCTGACATCTGGCTGGGCTGCTCTGGCCCGAAGCAGAGGTCTCAACTGGAAGGCCACATCAATTTTGTCCACATGGTTGACCATCCCAGCATCTCCTCTCTCAGCTATGAACCTGAGGTAATCACGGCAAATAAATAAAAAAATCCCATGAATTAGTACATTTGAGATCCAAAAACATTTGATGTACATGATTTAAGACTATCAAAACAACATTCTAGTATCTCATGGCAGATTCAAGTTGTCTCATTATTTTACATCTCTGTGTATGAAGAATTAAAAAGAATGGGTGGAGGGAGGGGGGGTCAGAGAAGGGGAGAGGAAGAGGTTGTGGTAGAGAAAGCCACACACAAAATATACAGCTGTCCCTGTATAAGCTCAGTAATCCCCTCCCCTCCATACCCCTTTCCCTCTCCCAACTCCTCCACCTGACAGCGCCAGGACACCCCAGCTACTTCTAGCTAAAGGTTGCCAATGCGAACAGATCTTGGAAACAGCTGCTCACCTGAGAATAGCATCACTGTAGCCAGAGATGTGGATGTCATTGTCATGTTCTGGTGTAATGCATGTATCAAACCTGCAATATTTACAAAAAGCAAATAAAATCTGATTATGGTGATCATATAATGATCTAATCTTTTTGTCAAGAGTTATTCTCCAGTCTACTCCGATCTTAGAACTGAGGATCACTAGATTCAAACAAAAATGTTAATATCTGGCCTACAAATCAACTAATAACTCCGTTTGACCGAACTTGATGGGCAGATCCTTTCTAGATATCCCTAGCTGCCATTATCTGTTTCCCATGAGTCAGTTATGTTCAAAAAATAATTTAGTTCACTCAAAAACTGCTGGTCAAAAATTCTGTTGCTGTAGACTGATACAGATCTAGTATCTGGCAATTATGGGAACTGTAAGAAGATGATTCATATACTGTGATCCGAACACTGGAAGACTTACCCATTACATCTCAAAGAGACTAAAACCCTAGACATTTTTAAACTACAGTGTTCACATTTTTGGACCGCCTTTATGGTATTTCACTGTACTTTTTGGCATTCTCGCGTACTTATGGGTATGTAAATGTTTTGCATATGTGTGGATATTTTTACTGGGTAGTGCTCAGAGTCTGCAGCTCTGTGAGGATAAGCACTATATAAATGATACTTATTATTATTAACTGTCATTCGAAAGCTAAGATGCCTCATGCTTACCCTGCTCTGGCTCCTGAAAATGACACAGATACAAACAACAGATTGGGGTTGACCACATGTCTGTAACTGCGCAGCCAGTTGTGGATCTCTCTAGAGGGAGGTGCATGGAAAGGACCCATTCCAAAAACCAAGAGGTTGTCGACCTGACAGAAGCAGAAATTTAATATTATGATAAAAAATATCAGGAAATGTGTCCATCAAAGGTCCAGACAATTACTTATCAGAAAAAAAATGTTGACATTTAACAGTCATCAAAACAAAAGTTGTGTTCTTTGGCATACGACAAGTTTAGAAGTTATAAAAATTCCAGTCTGAACTTACCTGCACTCTGTCCCTGAGTTTCTCCAGAAGAACTTCATAAGGTAATCCACTTTCACTCATTTCACTTTCCTGTAACATTGACAAGTCAAGAGATCAAAATCATTTCAAAATGAAAAAGACATGCATTAAACATTGCAATAAGCAGCAGGAAATTCAAATTCCTTGGGGCTCTGTACTGTAACAAATAATGTCCACTATTCCAATAACATGTATATAGCTATTAAGTATTTAGAAGAGAACAGAAGTGTATAAGGACTGAATGATTATTAGTAAAAGTGAGTGTTACATATTATTGTTAAATGTGAAATGTATGAGAACGTTGTGAATGCACGTGATTGTAACACTGCATTGTGAACATGTGTGATGTTAGTAGCTGTAGTGCTTAAAATGTCATGTGCTGTCCCATTGCATATTGTATTTTGCCCATGTGCCACGGCTGTGGTCTGGGCTTATTCGCAATAAACTTGTTAAACTTGTTGTCTCCCCTACACCACATGAAACATGTCTAGTATTGAATATACAGACACACATGCAATACCTTGTACACTACTAACTGATTTCAAGGCTCTGTGAGAGTATAAATGATTTTTAAGGATATCAACATTTATGAAAGTGCATTCAGAGGGACTAATAAAGATGAAAAAACCAACATGGCTTACAGATAAAGCAGGAAGATAAGAGACTGTAGCAGCGGCTAATGAATGATCGTTAAGAGCAGTACAATTATTTTTGCTCATAATACTACCTCTTGTGATTGGCTTATGCCTAGATAAATAAACTTGAATTTGAACATAAACAACTAAATGCTGTCTGAGCTCGATAAACCTACAGTATTGTATTGTATTGCAACGCACTTCACTGTTTTGTATTGTATTGTATTGTATTGTATTGTATTGTATTGTATTGTATTGTATTGTATTGTATTGTATTGTATTGTATTGTATTGTATTGTATTGTATTGTATTGTATTGTATTGTATTGTATTGTATTGTATTGTATTGTACTGTTTTGTATTGTATAGGATACTGTATCATAATGTATTGCTTTCATTGCATTGTCCTTAGCACTTTTATGTATACCTTAGAACTACAAAGCAATAATATCTTCTTTTTTCTTTTGTTGGGGAGTGTAGGGGGTTATAGTGAAGCTGTTATGTAACAATCTGTTACATATTAGTATTTATAACTTACATTTCCCTGTATCTCAGCATTCAACACTTTCTCCATGTTGTCCAGAATGGTACCCTTCTGTAGCTCCACAGTCTCACAACCGCGGCCGTTGTAAATAATCAGCTCACACTCTTCACAAGAATACTTGCACATCAGACCCATCAGAATACTGATCTCTTTCACCTGCAACCATGATCCAGAACTACATGTTAGCGGTGTTATTTCTTTCTATATCAGATTCTTTTATAATCCAAACTCTGAGGCCATCGTACATTTTGAATGCCGGTATCAGCTACTGAAAGATCATGACTTCACTAGATTAAAATTGGTAAGAAATGCAAAACATTATTCAGAAAACTGTTTTGTACTCTGAGACAAACCATCAATCACCTTAAGCAAATTAATAGTGGAACATATTTAACATTTATTGCTCAAGCATACAAAAAGTGGTCTAACCTTGCAACCTGTAGAACACATGCAGAGTTAAGCTGGGTGGTTTTGACCAGATAAAACTTTTCATTTGAATGAAATAAAAACACTTTTCATTCAAAACGGAAGAGGGGGATATTTTATTTTTAGCTTATGACTGTATTAACTCATCTAAAAAGTAATTGCAACATACTGTGCGTGGCTTGCCTAAGCCTTTAGCACTTGAGCAGGGTTGATTCATGCTCTCATCAACATTACACAGCAAGATGGTCCTCCCTTTGATGGGCAGCACATTATGAACTGTAGCAATCTTAACTGCTGTATCCAGAGCTTTCCGGTATCGCTGAATCAGATTCTTGTCATATGGAACCTCCCTGAGAAGAAAATATCAGAACAATACCATCAGCAGAGGGGACAACAGATGTCATATATATCAGTTTGCTCTATTTCTCTCCCCTTGCACTAGTCAAGCTGTCCTGGGACTTCATTATGAACATGGTGCTATGGACTTCTGTAACAACAATCATCAACTCACACAAAGTTATGCTCATTCAAGCATTTCACATTTCCACATTCTTCTTTCATAAGAAGAGTTAACCGTGTCATTCTGAACACAGTCCTAGTCAACCCCAAGTTTGGACAGTAGCTATGAGAAAGTTCACGTGGCAATTATTGCTGAATATTCAAAGAGAGTAAGCAAAATTTCTTCTTACAAGCTGCCCTCTCCGTCTCATGTTTAAATGCTTCTTCCTCCTCTCCTGTATATGGCCATTGCCTCACCCTCTCCCTTGTCTTTTGAAATCATCATCATCACTCTCATGCTAATTTTGCCACTCAAAAATCTAACCTGAATTACTAGAGCAGTATGATAAGATTTTTACACAACAATTCACAACTGTTGGTAGAGATCCTCTTTTACTGTCTGTTAGTTATTTTCCACATTGTGATCAAAATATCTCTCCTCGAGTGCATATCTCCAAAGTATAAAAAGCATTCAATGACATGGCTCACTTGATTTGGTCTCCTTCTTGGGCTGCTTTCTTCATCTTTTTCAGCACCCACCATGGAAACTGCTCATTCTCCCCACCAGCCGCAGCACCGCCACCTCTTCCAGTTCCTCCTCCTCTCCCACGTCCTCTACCTCTTCCCCTTTTAGGCATTTTCATAATACCACCTGCAACAAAAAAGTGAATAAAATTATAAGCTTACTGTTATAAAAAATTACAATCAAAGAAAAACTTTTTAAAAACAATACATTTAGCCTTAGATAAACGTGTTTCAAATTAACACAATAAATGGTAGCAAAACAACACAGACAAAAAGAGTATTCAATTTTTGAGGGGTCTTGGATTTGGTTATTATTGCATATCCTCCCCTCCTCCACAGGTATGTATGTCCTGTGGTGCTTCACCTGCTCTTGATATCACATAATATAAAAAAATATTACCTCTTGTCACACCCAGACCACCACGGCCACCACGGCCACCACGACCACCTCGCGGGGATGTAAACTGATTGCCCACCCCTGAAGACATGGCTTGTGCCTCGGCGGTTTCTATTATGCTCTTCTCTGAAAATAATAAATGACCATCATTTTCATTATTTTCCTCTCTGAAAGTAATGAATGATCAGTTTTAAGGTCAACAATTAAAGGACATAAAGAAAGAAAAAATACATCTTCTCAGGAAGTGAAGCTGACAAACTAAAGTATATTATAGATTAAAGAAGAGATACGCAGTAACCAACACACTAATTAAAGTAGAAAGATTTACAGACAAAAAAAAATAGATAACATCACTTATAAGTATTTTCTGTTTCTTGTTTTATGATTTTTACTTGCCTCTGTACATCAGACAGACACAGGTCAGAGGTCCATCCCATGTCTGCCCTTACAGTGACAATCTAAAGGCTTAGGCTTTAATATGGACATACATGTATCTGAGTTTTCACCATTTTAACTAACTACTTATACTATATAATTTCCATACTTACGGTTCTCCTCGTACTGTTTCTCAAGTTCATTCAAGACAACATATGCTGAGAAGAATCTGAAGGGAAACTGCTTGCTATTCACCACTGATCTCTGTTTGGGTGATCAAATGAAATCAGAGTTAAGAGCCAAAAAAAAATTGATATTTCCTTTTTTTCTTCTTCTTCAGTCTGTGAATCTATGCAGGCTTTATACTCTCACCTGTCGTTCCCTTCTCTTCTCTGTACCTCTTTCTTTCTCTCCTAGTTTTCATTCAATAAATCCCTCAGTCCCTCTTTTCCTCATATTTTGCCCTATTCACTGCTCCAAGTCCCAAAAGGCATGGCACGGGAGAGTTTATCTAATGTTACAACCAGATTCAAAATAAAGAATCTCATCTGGATAATGCTAATCATCACTATCTCAGCAAGCCAGATCATATGAAACCTATCTTCATTTCCTGGAAAGCATACAATGCTAATGCCATTCTTCAAGTACTGGTAATAGACATTAAAAAAACAGCTAAGATACTGAGACTCATTCTCCTCTAATACAAAATTAGACTGCTCAAAATGTAAAGCACTTCCAGAGCATCTGTGATCGGAATAACAATCATGAAAAAAAATCTAACCCATGACCTTTAGACTGAACTGCCTCACCATACCTGATCACTCAAGCGTCTGATGACAAAGTTATGGTGTTTGGGTGAGATCCCAGCTTTGATAAGGTTCCTGAGGTTGCGCAGCATGGCCATGAATGGTAGTTTCTTATGATCTGTACATGGAATAAACACAGTGAACATCAATCAATATAATTACCTTCCTCACCTCATCCCAACCATCTCAACATAGTTATCCTCCTGCCTCACACACTTCCAGCATGCTATGGCATTTCATAAAACAAAAGATGACAACCTTCCACTTTTGAATAAATGAGTGCTGGGTGAATTGTTCAATGCAGACATAGTCGGAAGTTTCGATAACAATGTGGATTCTGTACAGGAGAGTGCCTGAACCTGGATTCAATGTTATCGTAATGGTCATAATTTGGACACAGCAGCTGAAATTGCTTCTGTCTCAGATTTTGATTGCCTCTATCAAAGATCCAAATCAGGGAAAAACATCACTATTCAAAGGGTAGTAGCCACATCAGAGAGCCCCATTCTTCATAAAAATGACTGAAATACACTTATCTATGTATTCTCTTTGTACAATTCACTTCCTCATAAAATCTTCCCAAGTTTTGAATCTGTTGCCTCTGAATGATTTTCACCATCCAAGGTCTCGGAAATAGGCAACTTTGACAGCACTTTAGCTGCGGGACCACTGACTACACCAGAAAAGCACATCCTTCACAGTGAAAACAAACGTTAATACAAACTATTTACGTTCCACAGATAGCTCACATACCAATTAAATCTTCCCATGTCTGAGATTTGTTGCCTTTGAGAGACACCTGGGTTTCCCAAGTCTCAGGGACAGGTAATTTCATCCTCTTGCCAGCTCTTTCCTCCTCCCATGTCCCGGGCAGTCGGCTCTGGTAGAATTCCTCTGGTGTGGATGGGTATCTAGATAAATGTGATAATAGGCCAGTCTTTATTAGGTGGAACCATTGATGTCTTGGGTGACATTTATCTAGAAAATAGTATAAGGGAAAAAATAGCCTGTAATCAATAACAGAAACTACATATTTTTAGAAGATTCACCTTCATTATCAAGAAAACTTTTTCACTGTGACTATGTGGAACGTCATGGTGAATCAAAGTAAAGAATCCACATATCCCATTGACTCAACTTGCAAACATATAGACTTATCGAAAAAAATGCACATAGGTAGATTTTAAAAACTGCAGATACAAAAGAAGCAGGTAAACTTCAGCACAAAATTGTAAAGATTTTACATCACATACATTGGGAGAGTTCTTACTTTTTGCCGATGATACACATTACATGTTCAACAGGCTCCCTGATGTGTAGTTTGCGAATAAGTTGCTTGATTGTGAAACGCTGTTTTCGCAGCATCTCTTCACTTTCCTTCTCATCGTATGAAATGCTGCTTAGCTGAAATGGGAACATGAAAAATCTGGATAGTACATTTATCATAGATGAACAAATTTAGTGACAGCTATAGGGGATCCTACAGAAGGAATTACAGCGGATGAAATCAATCTTGGCATGTGTCATTTGAAGACTTCAAAGGAACACTGGCTAATTTTGCGGAGTCTAAAAAATATCTGAATCTGAAATTTGCTTAGATTTAATTCTGATAAAATGTAACCATAGACCTATATTGTTCACATATGTCATAAAACCAGACATGGTAGAACTAAGGGATGAGGAGCCATGTGCAAACATCTCTGCAAATCACCTGCACGAATAAATCCAAAAATTAAAAGTAAGTTTTTATCTTACAAAACTTTTCGTCACTGAAAATTGTGCAATTCTGACAAAATTGCTGCTGAAGATCTACAGACGAAAAGCGGGGAAGAAAGGGCAATAAGCATTTGAATTTTAAAAACCTTCAAGTGCCAGAGTTGTGCAATGTAGCGTAACAACTATGTGCTTGAAGGTCTAGTAACACAACAAAATGAAAACTCTCATTTCATGTAGTTTCTGTGTTTCTCAGTACTCTATTGCTTTGCAGAAAAGTAAATATTTACCTCATTACACTTTGATTTCAAAAATATGGTGCTGGCCAATACAGAATATTCACAACATAACTGGCCCTCTTATTTACTGCCTGCCCATCCAATACTCATTTTCTTTGGAAAGTTCACAAGTTGCTGCCATGTTATAGAATCAGTAGCTTTAATTACTGGCCACAATGAGGGAACTTTATAATTTCCAGAGATATAACTCCTTCAGTAGAATCCCTGATACTTTGAGAATCGAATCCCCTATATCTTTTCATACAAACACCACTAATACTTAAAGCCTGGTTAGTGAAAAAGAAGAAAGACTGATCTTTGTCATTGCCTATCACATTTCTACGAGGTGGATGACTTCCCATGTAAAGTCAGTTCCACTAATCACGACTCCTCAAAATCAGAGAAAAAGTTGCAATTAAATGGAGTTTATGATTATTCCGTGAACTTTCATACAGAAATATAGCATTTGTTATGTGGCAGATATGGTCATGAAGTGGAAATTGTGAGTGTCTGGATTGCAACTGAGTGGAGTAGACTTAGTTCAGCAGACTGAATAGTTGTTCATGATGAAATATATGAGATCTGTGCATCTACCTGTCTCAAGACTTTGTTGTCAGATTCCTCTTCACTGTCACTTGTATCACTGTCAAACAAACGCTTTTTCTTAGTTCCTTTCATGGGACCCTTGACCTTCTGCTGTTCCTTTTTCTTTTTTGCCTCTTCTGCCTTCTTCGCCTTGGCCTTCTTCTTTTTACCTGAGCTCTCCTTGTTGTATTTTGCTGCGATGTAAATGATTAGGAAGTTCAAAAATGTGGATCATAGAGCATGTAAGGCAACATGTTATCTGTTTAATTTAAAACCACACTATTTCATGAAAAAACATAGTATAGTGTAAAGACAATATTAATTTTCTGTGGTGTGATAATTATACCATTTTACCACCCTGTAAAACTTCCTGAGATTGCCCCTCTTCATCCCATGAAACAATTACTTCAGACATATCTCATTCAGATGCTCAATGATTTAAAAAAGAAAACAAATGCCTATTAATGAAATCCTACAAATTTTACAAGCTTGCCAACAGGATAGCCAGCAAACTGGTAGTGGACACATGCTTGCAAGATATTACATTGCACATTATGCACAATGCCATTCATCCCTGCAAGTAAATTTCAGGTCCAGTCCATGAGATTAAATCAGTGCGTTTATAGTTAACTCACCCAACTGGTACTTGTCGAAGTCAGAAAACTTGGTGATCATCGCCTTCCTCAGAGCTGATGGCAGGGCACCCAGCTTTAAATTGTTGTCCTCCAGTGTCTAAGACAAGAGCATTTAAAGATGTCATTATGAATAAGGCAACTCTGTGAATACTTGCTTATATTATGCATGTGTGTCCGCACTACATGAGTCCACTATCTTGCCTGAATATGAGACTGTCAGTACAACAGAGATACCTAGAAAATTATTTATAAATCAGCAAATGGTCATGATGGGCAAACAAAAATGGAATTGCTTCTCAGTAAAAATATTTTTCAACATCATCCTAGCATCTGGACAACTTTGTTATGTATTGTCTTCACAGTTTTGGGCCCTGGTGTATTTCAATTTCTGGCATATCATAAAATTCAAAAGTTAAGCATAGATTTCCTGTAGTGAAAATTATATAAAAGACACTACAAGAAAAATGATGCAAAATATGGCATTTCTAAGCATTTTGCCATAAACATGTCTTGGTGTGCAACTCTGGAGTAGCTCTCCTTGGATGTGACATGGAAGACTGCACACCAACGTGTGCAACATGGTGTTTTTATTATGGTAATGATGTATTTCCCTAGGTAAGTAACTATAGGGATGTGTTGCAAATATTTCATTCAAGAGCACTGAACTATGGTCACCATAACTCCTGGATTACAGTACTGACAGCACTAAAACAGTTTACTGAACTCACCTGAAATATTTCTGCAACTTCAATCCAGTCTGAAGGTAGAGCTATTGATGCACAGAAGTACTTCTTCAGAAACTGTCTGCATGATGCATCATTTGAAGCCAAAGCAAGCAAGAAGTTGGAGGTTGTGCGGATGTTGAGTTCCTTTCTTGAATACAATGCAACCTAAAAAGCATAAGCTAGATTAGATTAATCAAGAACACTGTTAAAACTACCATACAGGGGCACTTACGGAAATCCCCTGTGCCAGCAACAGTCAGCACTTCTTTATCAGTTCTTCTAATGTATATGCTCAATCAAAATCAGCAAATGCATTGAGAAGGTGCTTAAATTTGACATTCCCTGCTCCACTGGGAAGTCAGAGCATTGTACAGGTACCATAGCGACAAAGCAGTCAGTCTGCAAACTTAAAACAACTGAGCAAAGTGTTCACAGTACATTAAATTAGTGGACAGGGCCTGGCTGGTGCTAAAGGAAGCTTAGCATTGCAGGAATTAAAAGTTGAAGCCAGTGATGCTATTGCTAATGAGCACATAGAAATGGCAGCAGCATCTGGCACAAAGGAATGTGGGCAGCATCTGAGTTTCTGGATGAGAGAGGAGAGAGGTTATTACAGACAGACATGAGCTATAATTAATATGTTTCACTGGGAAATACTGCTGGTGTCTTAATCATTTCACAATTCAACAGTTTTACCCCACAAACTTTCACAAATCAGTATATATAATGGAAAACATAAAACATAACATTTATTGGGATAATCTATGTTACATTTTGTGCCTTCAGGAAAATACTGTGTACAGTTTGGTGTTAAAGTAATACAAGTAACTGTCTATATACTCTGAAAACTACTATCATACAGTTCATGAACTTAGGAAACAAGAATGTAAAACACAATCAGCACACTGTCTCTCATGATATTCTGAGAGTACTGGCAACACATTCTAGTCTGTTACGAGGAAGAAATGAATGCTATATAAATATAGTTCTCGAAGTTAAAAGCAGGGAAAGAATAAGAAGCCCAAAATCCTTTCACTCACCTTTAATATAAATTCTGGATCATAATAAGTCACAGTCTGAACCTGCTCTGTCAGCTGCTGTCGGGTGAGGTCCTGCCTGTTGGAGAAGTTTGGCTGGGAAATCAGGGAGCCACTCACACAGTTGATCAAGGCTCGCTGATGAGAAGAAAGAGGATATTTAATTGGAAAGAAAAAAGTGCAAAGCTTCACGGAAGAAAATCAATTCTTTCCATTATACCTTATACATCAGATGTGGATCCTGACAGAAATGAGACAAGCTAAAAGTAGTAAAAAAATCAAAATTCAGCCAAAGCAAGAAAAAAAAAATTCCTGATCTTTTTATAGAGATTCACAACTTCAGTATTTCAGCATAGAAAACATTCCTGATAAATTGTTACATGACAGATAATTTGCTAAAGAACAGTTATTCAGATGTTGCAAAATTTCAAGAATAGTGGCATCGCTACAGTATGTATGGATCTAGAACTGACAAAATGGAATATCCAGACTGTATGTGGTGTTCCATACATCAGATGCAAACAAAAACAAGAGTTTTAAGAAGCACATAAAATAAGCAGTGTTGCAAGGAAGTGCTGAGGTAAAGGATTTCTTTTTTTTTTCCAACTTTTTTTTTTTTCCTTTTTGTCTCTGTTCATTGAACAGATAAGGGTGAGAGCCAGAGGCCCACTCTATGCCTGTCCTTACAATGTGACAATCAAAGGTACGCATACTAACAAAGCCATTACAGGGTGTTGAAAAGTGAATAAAATGAAAAAGGAGTCTCACCTTTATGCCAACAATGTCAGTGAGTGTTGTTCCAGCTGAGAGTGTGAGTCGCATGTCCTTAGATGGGGGAATGAATTTAGGTGCATCAATCTCCATGTATTCATCTTCTCCTTCACACTTGATAAAGTAGTCTGGTGGTTCTATAGTGTGACGCTTGATCACCTGAGCTGTTACCACACCGGATGCCAGCTCCATTTTTTTCTTCTTTTCTGTTTTCTCAGGTTTCCCAAGGCCACGTTTACGAGAAAGCCCTCTTGCTCCATATTCAGCAGATTTTGTTTCTGAATCCCGAGGACTAATTTTCTGCCCACTTGCAGAAGCAGCCTTCAAAGGATCCTGACCACTCTGTCCTTGAACCAGAGACAGCTTTGTCAGGCTTGACTCTATCAAAGGTGTTTTGTCAGTTTTCACCACCAGTGAGGAGCTTTGGGACAGCCCCAAGCTTGATGATCTGGCAGAGCTAGTGAAAGATGATGATAAAAGCTTTGACGAACCTAAGGAAAGGCTAGGTTTGCTGGACAAGCTCAGACCTAAGCTGCCCTGTAGACTGGAGCTGCTTAACAGTGGGTTACTTAGGCCAGTTGACAGCAGTGAAGATCCTGATGACAATAATGAAGAACCTCCGCTATTTTTCCATGAGCTCTTTGCAGATGCTTTGGCATCCTTTTTAGCTCCACTATTCCCAAGAGCCTGCGATGTGGGTCCACTTAATAAACCTGTACAGAATAAGCACAAACATTATCATTCAAGACAAAATAAAAAATCTCTGGTCAGGGCTGACAAAACATACCGAGACAATCAGCTGAATAAAGGTGGCTTTAATGCATCTGGCTTCATTCACATCTATCATATCTAGCTTCCTCAGACTGATCCCAAGAAGGTCCAAGGTCCACAGTTCAAGACATAATTTCGTGTGATTGTCTCAAAGCAGAACCCAGTGCCCTGACACCATCAGAAACATGAAATAATAAACCTCTCAAAGGTAATGAATTTCATATGTTCATATTGTACTTTACTCTTTCACTGAAATGCACCAAACATTTCAAATTATTAATGTGTATATGTGGCTTTACTTCTGAACAAACTGACACTCCAAGTTCAAATTTGAACTGGCCATGGGATCCAATAAGGCTTTGTAACATATCCCAGATTGGGAATATGTACTTATGTACAAAACAATTAAACTATAACAAACAACTACGACAATACGAACAATCAACAGAACAACCGATCAGGCTCACACATTTATTAATCATATTAATCAATACAATAAGTACAAGTATATCAAAATACTATTTCCACTGCCTTCACAACATCACTTAAAATATGACACTGGCCTCAGCCTCAGCACTACCCCTTAGTGCGTTTTACGTTCTAGTTCCCAGAACGGAGTACTAGTGACTCTAAACACTCCAGAACACCTTACGATTTAAGGTACAGCTCAGTAACTCATT
>JAWQUT010000018.1:3261754-3273580 GCA_033807755.1 Ellobium chinense | reverse complement strand
CAGCATTGAATGCTTCTGCCTCAATTTGTTTGGTAGGAACATGGTCCTGAAAATCTGTCAAATCTGCTAGGTCTTTCTCCAATAGTTCCCCAACACATCCACTCTGTGCCTCCAACCTAAGTCTGCCACTTCCATCCCTCTCCCAAACTTTCCAAAAGACCTTTCTATCTGCAATGTCAAAACTGTCTGCAAGTTTTCTGCCTTTCATACAGTCCTCACATTCCTTTTTCCAACAACTTGTCTCAAATAGTGTGCAATCATAAAAAATCGGGGGGGGAATTGCGAAGTTGAAAACTTTTAGGTGTGAAGATGTAATATACGTAACAAAAAAAATGTAACAAACATAACAATGATTTTTCACTATATTTCATAGACTTTTAACATATTTACTTATTGAAGCTGGTTACATACTTAACATGCAAATATTGTGTGAAATTTTTAGCAACTGAGCCCGTTAGTTTTGAAGAAGTTTGTAAGGAAGTAGAAAAGTGTATTTTTTGCCTGTAACACTTGCAATGGTATATTAACAAGCATGTCACTCAAAATCTTATTCCCAAAATGTCGTGCAAAAGATATATAAATGCAAAACGACCTACCTTTCATTCAAACAAACAATTATTTTGATTCCTGTCACATAGATTTTTTATACAAAGTTGTTTTGAAGTATTAAAACTGGTCTTCAGATGGAAAACGTAACATGGAATGGGCCTTATGTCTCTGTCCTTCATGCAAATTGTCTCTGAATGGCCTGCAAGTTCCTGGAAGACATCTCCAAACTGCCATGCTAATAGCCAAACAGAGTCAATCTGAGACAAAGGATAAATTTGTCATGTGATTAATGGCTATCCACTGTCACTTGCCTTACTGCATGAATTTGTTTGTACGTGAGATTTCAAGAAAGCACAGAGCTAAGAAATAATGTTATACTTACTTGATGTTAAGGATAGACCTCCTAATGCAGAGGTACCTTCTTTCTTGGTCCACTTGTCCAGAAGTGTGTTCTGGGTGGATAATCGATTCTTGTCAGCCATGCTATTCCAAGGGTTTGTTCAAGTTCACCTGCAAGTACAACAAAATGAAATTACAAAGTAACAGCTGGTAGTGAAAAATTATTTCATTAGAGCTATGATAGTTTTCCACAACTTCAACTGTATTCATTAAGAGGAGTTCAACTGGATAATGCATTGGATCTGTAGGGAGGTTGAATGAAACACCTTCTCAATGGCAACCTGGATGGTAAGATGTGACACAGCCAGTGTGTTGTTAAAAATAACTCCAAGGCTCCTTGTCTTCTCATTCAATCTTTTTTCATGGCTGCCTATAGAAATTGATGGTACACCAACCCTTTTCAGTTCATAATCTGTTGAACACGGCATAACTTCTGTTTTAATTTCATTCATCTTAAGTTTATATTCGGTGTTATCTATTTTTTTAAAACGGCATCACAGCTCTGTGTCTGTAATAGGGCTCCTCAAATCTTCTAGCTTTGACAACATATTGATTTGGATAATGTCCATATAAATATTGTTACATGTGCAACAATCCTTTTGAAAACTACCAAGAGGAAAAGTATACATGGTATACAAGACTGACCCTGTATCAAACCCTTAGGGAACCGCGAAAATTGGTTCATTAAACTCTGATATATTGCCATTAATTGTCACAGCCTGGATACACTCAGAAACATATGACTGAAAGCACTTTAAAACAGTACCAGTAAGCCAAAAAGTAAATTATAACCGTTTCAGTGATATATCATGATCAATGGTATCAAATGCAGCTCTTAGATCAACAAGTGCAAGAATTGAGACTTTACCCACATCACTGGTAGTAAGAATATCTGAGGAACCCCACAAGACTGCTAAAATGCTAACAATGGGATGGCCAGAACTTCTGAGTCAGATTATTTTTACAAAGTTGTTCTCATTTTCCAGTTTCGATTGTTACAGTATATTTCTTAAATTTAAATCTTGCCAGAAAAAGGAAGATTTGACACTATGCAATAATCGTTCGGAACACCAGAGTCTCATGTTAGATTTTTTAAAGTAATGGTCTGATGAAAGCTTGCTTCCAAATTTGATGTACTTCCCTGCTCTCAATGATTCATTTATGATAGTTGGTATCGGACCCTTCAGGGTATCAATGTGATAAGGTAACAAACTTGTAGGAATCGGGTCAATGGTGGAGAATTCCAAAAAACTTCCTTAATCAGCTCTTCAGTTATCTCCTAAAGCTCTTGAAATTGGAGACCATCAACTGCCTAGGCTTAGAAATGTTGAGCTATAAAGACACGATATGAAAGTCACAGAGCAATTTGCCCTTAGTTTTAATATCCTGAATGTCATGCGTCAACAGCCAGTCAATAATGTGGCTATGTTTGTGGGTTTGTTTATCCATGAACTGTGCAAAGTTATATATTCCTCTATCAGTACTTGAAGCTTTTGGGCACACAGATCAAGAAGTATGGTCAAAATAATTCCATTCGATTTTAGTCTGCTTATTACATTATTCACTTTAGTGCGACATTTTTTAGAAAGCAGAGATATGGCTAATGGCAGCTTCTGGCCCCCAAAACTACCCATGCACACCCCCNCCCCCCCCTCCCCGCAGTTCCTATAGGAAATGATCAACAAGGGCACACTTGGCTGTAAAATGAGCATAGTACAAATTAATTTGACTGGCGATGTAAATGCGTAATAAGGCACAAAAATGGTGTCTGGATTTGGCTTGGTCACTGTGTCTTTTTAGTCAGTTATTTTCATGTCCTAGTTAGATTCTACCCAGCATTGTTTGGATTGCGCTTAATGACCAGCTGCCATGCTGAAGGCAAAAACAAACCGCACCATTTAGTCAGACCATCTGCCATACTACAACTTTGGGTAAGCTCAAGAAGTATTGTGGTTTAGTAGATGAATCATAGTAATCTACTCTTCTTTTCTGAAAACACACAGTATAGGCCAAAATCAGGCTTCTACAAGAGACACAAAGACCTTCTGCTTTCTGCTTCACTTTATTAATTCATCGGTGGCATTTACTGCTGGTTACCTCAGAAACTATAAGCACCTATGAAAAATAATAACCAACAGGGAAAAGAGAAAATAGGGCTGCCAACAAGTAAATTTGTCCTGTTTTGGTTTATACTGGTCTTTCTCCACAAAACAGCATTTATACTGTCCTAAACATACTGATTTTAATTTAATATTGCATGGAAGGGGAGCTACCCTCTACAAATATGAGCAATCATTTCATAAATATCCATAGGTATATAAGTGGGCATTATGCAAACAATTAGTCCTTGCAAGTTAGTTTGACAGTACAGCAGAAAGACCAGCACAGCTGACTCCACTTTCATCTGCACCATCCAGTTATTACCATCGGAGGCAGGCTCGCTGACAAAGTGTCATGGATGCTGCTTCAACTATGATGGAAATGTGGATAAATGTTTTGCAAATTATGATGGAAATGCTTTCATATTCTTTAAACAGTTAAAACTTCTTGTTTTATATCAATTTTCTTCTGACAACATCCTTTTTGAATATCCAAATTTGCTTGAGGCATAACTCTGCTGCAAAAAAAAAACACAACCATCCAAAACACTCTATATGGGCCACTGGACCAAATGAAGAAAATTTCCAAACATTTAAGACTGGCATTAGCTGATAGGAGTGAAAAACTCACAGCATGGATTAACAACAAGAACAAGAATAATAATATCAATTTTCTTTGCCAGAATGTTTGGAAAGACAGTGAACTAATAATCTGCAAAGTTTCTATGAAGTGTAAATTTCTTCACTCATGAAATTCGAAAAAAGACAATGCTCTGATGTGAAACATGTATATTTCAATTCTTGGGAATGTACCATTATTTCTCACCTCTCCTTTTATACATACCCCAAGCAGGCCTTTAGCAACTCCTGAGAAGCACAGAAAAGTTTCAATGCAACTATCAAATGCCTATTATGTAGGAATTCTGTCTTCTGTTATCTGGTAAATGCAGCAGAGATGATATTAGAATTGAGGAGACTGTACTGAAAAGCAGAATGTCTAATAAATGAACTGTATTGATTCATTGATGCAAAAGCGACAAGAGACAGCCAATGTTCCATTATTGCTTGAAATAATTGCAATCCTACTTCAAACTTGTTCATTCACACATCCTGATATAATAATTCTGCCGTTCTCTCCCTGGTGAAAAATGAGTGCTGAACTGGCTTCTTGTCATATGTATTCACTTTTCCATTTAACCCACGTAGAAGTGAAAGTTCCGGTGTGTTCGGTACAAGAATCCTGCTCATGCTTGCAAAACTAGACTAAATCTATATCTAGGCTTAGGCCTATATCACAAAAGTTACCTTGACTTGAATGCCCAACAAATCTCAACTTCCAGTTAGCGTGTGCTAGCAACACTGTTTCCTTCAGTTTGCATCATATTTTCCTTCCCCCACTAAATCGGCCTAGCCCTCTGCTTCTCGTGATACTGTAATCTACGTCCTCACTGCGACGGGTTAACCTCGTCGCATAGGGCCGTCGTCAGATCCTATTTCGCGAGCATTCATTTTCCAGTCTAAAATTAGGAACTGAATAATTGCAAGGGACGTAACAAAGTCCAAGCCTACTTTCGTTTTCGCCACAAGTAGGAAGTAAGTGATCAAAAAATAATGTTTCAACGTCTGACGCAAAATATTGTAAGATCCGGAAGATAAAAGCAAAATGCTCACAAGACAGAAAAAAAGCAGGGGCGGAAAGACGAGAGAGAGTGTTAGGATTGTGTGAACTAGGGCATTAACTTTCATATTCGAGATTTGGACGAACAATAAACAAGAATACTAGAACTAGTCTATCACAGTCAGGTTTTGTTGTATTTTTGCTTTTCCTATAAAACTCACCCTCATGGCGATTAAGGGGGGGGTGCGCCTCCTGGGAGTAAAATCGTGAATGCTTGGACTAGGGACTTTTTAAGCTTTAAATTCAGATTCAGCATGGTCAAATTTGAGGGAAAATGTGGATTTTTGTTTTGTTTTGTGTACGGTTACCATGGCAACGCCGCCATATTGGATTTCGTGTGTTGAAAATGAGCTATTTTCAAAAGCCTAAGGCTCCTAGAGTTTTGAATGTGATCATTTCAAATTTTGTACACTTATAAAATAGCTCTATAAAAATAATAAAATGCATTTCTTTTTTGTTTATTTATCATACAATCTCAGTAAAAAAAAATTTTGAAATAATATGTGTGTTGACGGATGTGTATTTTTCTCAATTTTCCACCAGATAATCGACTTTTTTTCAAAAACGTGAATTAAATCTAGAAAAAAGGATGCATTTTATTGAAACACATTCTATGGGATAGATATATTCCAAATTTGAAGTCAGTCGGTTCAGAAATAAAAAAGCCTTAGGGAAAAAAGTGGAGAAAAACAACATTTTGAGAAAAACGCATTTGAAGTTTTGATAGCGCGTTTATACAAGGCTAAGATGACCATCTAGAGGTGCCCTTTCAGGGCATAAAACGGATGTTTCTGACCTCAAAGGTTATTTTTCTCATAGCAGAAGAGGTCAAAGTGTCTAAAAATACCAAAAGCCCAATTTCGATATTTTAACCCCTAGACCCCCTTTTCAGAAGGCGCATCCCTCCCTTAACTCTGGGCCTGATGTTGTCAGGGCAAAAGAAATCCAAATACATGTAATAGCAACAACAACTCATAAAGAAAGTCTATAGACAAACATCGAGATATTATCCTCATTATTTCTTCCACTTTATATTTCAACATGCACTGTTCAAATTTAGGCCTATTTATTTATTTATTTATTTAAAATTTATTTATTAATTTATTCATTATTCATTTTGCGAGTTGAGCCTCACTAACAAAAATTACTTCTGGCGAAAAAAAAAAATCCGTTCAAAATTTTCGTAGTATGGCAAATGCTGGTTTCTCTATGTACAACAATACGTTTTTGGACCGTAAAATAGAATGTTTCTTCAGCAAAACTAATAAAAAATTACAAATCTCTCTCTCTCTCTCTCTCTCTCTCTCTCTCTCTCTCTCTCTCTCCTCTCCCTTTTCTCCCGTCCAGAAAAATGACGAGGTAAATAGCATCATATGAGTCACAATAGTTAAAAATTAACCCTTTTATGTAGGCCCCGGCTTTGATTTAGCGGTTGCAAAACACTTGTATTATTTTAGACTAGGATCAAAGACTATAAAGTACCCTACTCAGTCCCAGAACTATGTAAAATAGCAATAATTTCTAAGTAAGGAACCCGAGTATAGTTTTAAAACAAACGTTTTAGAAACTAGTTGCACATAATATAACAATATATTATGCAATGGATAGTGATGGCGGAATTTACTATAACGAGCTACAAAAAGCGTAAAATAAGTAAGTATATAATTGTAGACTTTTTAATAGAATAACTAGGTCCTCAATACATCTTACGAATATTTGAAAACAATAGAGGAACAGACACAAGAGTTATCAATCAATCCATCAAGCAACCAGCCACCCAAGAGATCAATCATGTGATCAATTAACAAGTCGATTAATGAGTCAATCGATAAATCATTCATTGTGTCAGTCAACTACCTCTGTTTTCGTATAGAGCCAGGCGTGCATGCCTCATCCCTTCCTAGTTGCGTTTCAGAGTAAGGCCAGATTATAGCAACTGAGAACATAAGAAACAGTCAATTTTCGACCTCGACTTTTATTTTTAAATGAAGGTTTATAGGTCAACTATCTGAATACATTTTTCTGTGGTTTCAGCGATCACTGTGAGTCAAAAAATCTTACAAACTGACTCTATAATTTACTTTTCTCATGGTCAAAACATTGAAAGTTTTATCATATAATTCTATATGTGAATTTCTACCAATTTTGTGTGTAAATATGTATGTATGTATGTATGTATGTATGTATGTATGTATGTATGTATGTACAGTATGTATGTATGTATGTGTGTGTGTGTCTGTCTGTCTGTGTGTATGTGTGTGTGTGTTTGTGTGTGTGTGTGTATGTGTATGTATGTGTGTGTGTGTGTGTGTATGTGTATGTGTGTGTGTGTGTGTGTGTGTGTGTGTGTGTGTGTGTGTGTGTGTGTGTGTGTAAGACACATTTTACCAGTTTTAACCAATATATTAATTCCTGGTACACAAGTAAAGTCAGCAAGAGATGTGTGCACAATAATATGTAGGAAAGATTTGTAATTTAGTTAAAATGTTGATGATTTCACCAACTTTAGAGTGAGAAGTGGACAAAAACATTATTTCATTGCTAGTGCAATCTATGATGCCTAGTTTCTTTCATCTATGCTTAACTCTTTAAAACTGCTCCACTGCGCTGTTCTCAGACTTCACGTTCTTGCATGTCTTTGCCAATGCCAAGGGTGTTGGTCGATAAAACTGATGCTTGATGAATTTACTTTTAAGATAAAATTGTAACTCTTCCGTACAAAATTGCAATGTTCATGCTCGCATGTTCTACTAACTGAATGATGGTTCAGTTGTTTGGTTGAGTCGAAGGGTCATTACATAACTGTCATTTTAGGCCTTAGGCCTAGTTTTGCGTGCACTGGCAAGGAATATTATGCATATTGAAATTTGGCCTATATTCTTTAAAGATATCCCAAAAATAACTATTTATTGCTTTTCCACGTATCTAGATTAGGTCTAGGGTGTTGTGGGTTTACTTCAGTTTTGGGGAGGATTTTAAAAAATAAAAATAATCCCAGGGATTTCCATTTCCTAAACTGTCGTCTGCTTAGCCCATAATGTGTGGGCCCGAGCCCATATTGTTAGATACATTTGGCCAAAAATGAAAAATTTTGGTCTGGAGACTTTGTGTTGACCTGGAACATTGAAAATTTATTTCAAGATGGCGGATCTTAGACGTCCGTCGAATCATAGACGGAAAAGACATCCAATAACATTATCTTCCTGTTTTTCAGCATATTTGATTCCAGCAGTCTGCCTGTGTGCAATAATTTTAGATTCATTTTCTGTTGAAAGTTCAGTAATTTGTGCTGAATGTGATCAAGGTCGTTGTGTCAACGAAACGTGTACCTGTTATCCTGGCTTCAGAGGTCCTATGTGTGATGAGTGCTACGGCAAGATAAGGTAACCGAAAGAAATGGCTATCTAGACTAGATAAAGCTAGAGCTGGTCTAAACATGGAATGTAGAGATTTTGGAGGAATTCCAGATGAAAATTACACCTGATTCTCCTAGTCTAGTCCTGTCTCAGTGGACAGAAAGGTTAGCTAGGGACTTGCCTGAACTGAAACTCCTGTCGTCGCAATAGTAAACAATGGCCCAATAGGTGTACTTCGGAAATCGCTCAAGGGAAATAACACACCTGAAAATTTGACTCCTTTAGAGTTATGCCCCCTTTTCCGAGCCCACGCCCTTTAGAAGTCGGCCATTTTTGTTTACTGAATTGTTCTTTGTCGACTCTACGGCTCTACGTCGAGCGTTTTGAACTTGGACCGCGGTTTACTGCGATAAAGTTGGCAGAGTCTGCGATACCGGCATGTCTTCCCGAACTGCTCTTAACAATAATGTATAGTATACCAAATCTGTTTTCATTGTACTAAGAGAAAATAGTTTGGTTTTTGACGTGAAATTCGTATGAAGAAGGGTCCGGTGTAATCACAGTCCCAGCTGACCAAAATCCCTGTTTCGAAACTTGAATACATTCTCATTTCCATCTTCATCGTCCCTGCGTTTTTGGTTTTGTTTGTTTTCTGCTGAATGTTGTCATTGTGTTTTGTGTGTCTCAGAACTGGTATGTATGATTAGACTGCATCAATCTGAATATTTTTTTATGTTCCTGGTCTTCCATCGAACAAGTTTGATGCTTAAAATGGCGATCTAAAAAGAGTTCTCTGTGCGCTTGATAGACGACGATGAAAGGACTAGTGTCTAGGCTAGACTCAGTCAGAAAACACAATTACACATCATACCACTGATTCTTCAGATTTTACAATTTCTGAAATATTGGACCTTATAATATATGAAAGATATCAGGTAGGTCTAGAGTCTAGACCTGGACACTTTTGAAGTTTTGTCACGAGTTAAAATTTTTGTTCAAAGATTCGGCGTTTCAACAGTTTGCAATAACTCTAAATCTGTGTGATAACATTTTATCGATGTGTCAGAATGTTGTCATGTCCAACTTTCAAAGATTTGGTAAAGTATGGTGTGTCATGATTTAAATTTTTATATCTAGGATTAGGCATTTTAAGAGTTTACGATAACTCTTAATCTGTGATTAAAACTTTTATCGGTGTGTCACTACAGAATGTTGTCATTTCCAACTTTCACAGATTTTGTAAAGTACGGTGTGTCATGATTTAAATTTTTATTTCTAGGATTAGACATTTCAAGAGCTTACGAAAACTCTTAATCTGTGATTAAAATTTTATCGGTGTCAGAATGTTGCCATTTCCAAGTTTCAAAGTATGGTGTATAACAATTTAATTTTTAAAAAGAAAAGAATAGGCATTTCAAATGTTTACTATAACTCTTAATTTATGGAATACATTTTATCGGTGTGTCAGAATATTTACAAGTTTAAGTGATTTTGAAAAGTACGGTGTGTAACGATTTAATTTTTTTTTCTAGGATTAGGCTTTTCAAGAGTTTACGATAACTCTTAATCTATGATTAAACATTTTATCGGTGTGTCAGAATATTGCCATTTACAAGTTTCATATTTGGAAAAGTATGGTGTGTAACGATTTAATTTTTTTTTTTCTAGGATTAGGCTTTTCAAGAGTTTACGATAACTCTTAATCTATGATTAAACATTTAATTGGTGTGTCAGAATATTTGCCATTTACAAGCTTCAGTGATTTTGAAAAGTACAATGTGTAGCGATTTAATTTTTGTTCGAGGATTAGGCATTTCAAGAGTTTACTATAACTCTTAATCTATGATTAAACATTTTATCGGTGTGTCAGAATATTGCCATTGATTTACAAGTTTCAATGATTGGAAAAGTACGGTGTGTAACGATTTAACTTTTTTTTTGAGGATTTGGCATTTGAAGAGTTTACGATAACTCTTAATCTGTGATTAAACATTTTATCGGTGTGTCAGAATATTGCCATTGATTTACAAGTTTCAATGATTGGAAAAGTACGGTGTGTAACGATTTAACTTTTTTTTTGAGGATTAGGCATTTGAAGAGTTTACGATAACTCTTAATCTGTGAAAAAAAACATTTTATGGTGTGTCAGAATGTTTACTGGGTGTTCCTCCCAACACAACAGACACGCCGTAACCGTCATTTATGATTTGATTCATACTGAATAAGAGAAAAAAAGTGTCTTTGTGGAAAGGGTTATAAGGTTCTATATTTCTTCATGCGTCTGTGTCTATTGTGCCTCCATCGTTCCCCCTTCCCACACCAAAAAAACAAAACAAACACATGCATCGAACGACCATGTGTGCTAGACTTGGCCTTGTCTAGTATCGCAGAATACACCCTTTTTGGCCTTCGTTCGATACAATTTTACTTTTCAAATTTCTCACGTGTATTAAATATCTTTACAGATCTGCACTCTGCACTTAATGTTGGGCCTAATTTTGATGTACAATGTGATAAGTTTATGCATCGAGCTGTAGGCCTACAGTGTTTTAGTGTATTGGAATGTACTGTTACTGATATCAATGGAAATGATTGAGCTTGCTAAAAGTTATGCGAATAGGCCGAGCGGTCAATAAGTTAATGGCGTGTAAAATTATATAAACAGGTCCGTATGTCACGTTCACCAGTCTGTCTATGCGCTAGGTACCCTTTCTGCAACACGCTTTCCTCACATTGTGTACAACTCGGGGTATTGTCGAGTGGGTCCAGGAAAGGGGACATAACTCCTTTAAGTGTTAACTTTCAGCAGTTACCTCCCGCGATCGGATTTCCGGATAACGTCTATTAGGTAGATCTAGACTAGGTTAGGATAAGGTTAGTCTAGGTATGAGATCTGGTCAGAAGTGTGAGTCAGAATCATTTCAGAATTTCTTCTGAAGATTTATACTACTACATTGAAGTCTATCATATCATGTGATCTGTGCTTTAGTTTTTGCCTGCCTTAAGATTTTAAAGATTCTTGCCACCCGATGGAACTACTCTATAGGAAGCTCTTATTATTAGTGGCAAGAAAGGTGACAACCAGTATATTAAACTACAGACAAGTCTAGTGAAGTGAATATGTAGTCATGAATTAAATATCATGACCTAGATATGAAAAGTTTTTCCTTCCACTATGACTATTTATTTATACATACAGCCTTGCTCAGCTAGATCTAGATTAAAATTTAGATCTAGACTCACCATAACCAGGAATATATCTAATCATAATTTGTTCATCAGGCTTGAATACTTATATCATACTCTAGGTGCTGTTCTGTAGCATAAAATAGTGATTTATTAAGCAGGTTTTGAAAGTACAATAACAGGAGTCAGGAGAGAGTATTCAGCCTGAAGGATGTTAGACCTAGTCTCACCTATGGATACTTTATACCAGGAAGTTGAGAGAGCTTGTAAGAAGAGGAAGTAGTTTAGAATAGAATATCAGTGTGGTCAGATTTTGATCTTTCTGTTACCATCATTAAATTCATCAAGAACATGAAACAACACTGACTGTGACTACAGACAGTGTTTTATAAATTGATTTGAACTGGTAGGAGCATAGTTTGAAACAAAATTAACTTCAGGGCTGCTTTCACACAGATTTGTAAATAATATAAATGTGATTGGGTGATCTCGTGTCAAATTGCACTGGTCCAATTTGCCTCTCTGGCAGCCAAGCTTTTGAAAGAAACATTTATGATTT
>JAWQUT010000018.1:3240179-3261748 GCA_033807755.1 Ellobium chinense | reverse complement strand
GGGAGAGAGTGTTCAGAGGTACCCCCTCAACTTTCATAGTTGGAAGTAGGGCGGGGGGGAGCAAAGTGGACAAAAGATAGTTCTGGCAGTTCCTGCAGCGCCAGTGCATCTCTGATAAATTTTATGAACACAATTACTTCCAATTCTGCTAAAGGTAAATTTTAGTCTTGATCCTTCTAAAAAGTGTGGTGAAATCAGTTATTGTGAAATGAATCTCCTGTTTGTTGAGCTGCCCCATGCATTTCAAATTGTTTGACATGATGAAAAGTCAGAAAATGGGCAGTGTGTGGCAGATTTGATTATTTCAAGTTATTTTCCACTTTCACCCTAATTTTGTAAACATTTCAGCCTCCAGAATGGAACAGAAGGAGTAATATATGATGGAGCAGCTAATTATTCTAAGGATCTGACATGTAGTTGGCTTCTAGACGCTCTGCAGGATGGCATGCGCATCCACTTTGTCATCAATGAATTTGCCACAGAGTGTGTGTGGGATCACCTCTACATTCATGATGGGGATTCTGCTTTTGCGCCTTTGGTTGCAGCCTACAGGTATAATTATATTCGTAGCATTATTTTGTATCAGCACTGTACTAATAACCCAGTCCACAACATTTCATTACAAACTAAGCAGACATAAATTTCAGATCCACAAACATTTATTGTCAATTCTTGTTTATCAACAGGATAGCAGATTGAGAATGCTGAACATTTTTGGAAAAGTGAAAATGAGGTCTTGAAAGCAGCATGATACACAAAAAGTATTCTGTTCCTCTTCAGTCGATAAAAGACTGGTTCTTCAGAAGTCTTATTTTTTGCAAAAGTATATAAATTAGCAGGGGTGGCAATTTTCAGACTGACGCAGAATTTCCACTTTTTGCGACGATTTGAAAGTTTCAGGCTTGTGCCAGCATTGTTGGTTGACGGGTGCTCTGTCTGATCAGCCAGTTAATCCCATTGCCTTAATACAACTTTGGTGTCACTTTTGAAATGGATGAAAACAATAAAGTGACACCGGCCATGTATGAATGATAAGAATCAGAAATAGACTCACAAAGTATTCACATGTAATGTGCATGCCTCGTGTTTTAACATTCTCATATTTTTGATTGAGGCCTTAAGGTGACAGCAGTTGAAGAATTGAAATTTGAAGTGATAACACTTGAATTGAAATATTTGGATCACAATTTTCACCATGCCTATTGTGGGAGCAGTGGATGGGGGCTACTTTTTACTAAAACCTTGACTTTGTTGCGGATACATCACTTTCTGGTTTATTGTAAGGAGGCTGGATTCAGTACCAGGAAGAGTATATCCTACTTTTGCTTTCGAGGCTCCAGTTAAGAATGTGAACAACACATTTATTTACGTGGACTTGAACATAAGAACCAAGTTTAAGGGTACAATTTTCAGGTATTAATCAATGATGAAATATCAAATCTTTATTCCTTTTTCTTTTTTGAGGTGAATACAGCAAAAGAAGAGCAAAAAGAATATCAGTAGAACCATAGGATCATGAAGCAAGCCCCACATACCATGATTTATTGATTCTGAAACCAAAAAGTTCAGGGTTTTTTTTTTTAAATTCAGCTGGCATCTCTGATATAGTATGTGATTATCTGATTGTGATATAGTAATATCGATCTAATAATACAGTTTGTATATCCTTATCTTATACACAAACTTGTTTTCTTACTGTCTTTTAATGTTGTCAAAACTTGATGCATTTTCAATCTGTATGTTTTGTAATGTGACTCAGTGACAATGACACTGTCATTTTGTATGTTGGAGTATCTTTCTGTGACAGTGAAGTCTGTCACACTGGTAATTTCTTAGGGCCGGAAGACAACACTGGGTTTCAGGGTAGGAGAGCTGACAATTAGTCTTCTCGGCTAAGGATAAAACCTAGGAAGTCCTTTGTACAAGTTAAAAATTGCCTGAAAGTTTTACATTATAAAATAGTAAGCCTAATGGTCGCTGTCCAGGCAAAATTGATCGGAAAATTCTACCCAGTGGTTTTAGTCTTACAATCAGCAGTACAGTATAACTATAAATCTTGCAGATGTGTTGTAAAAACCCAAACTCAAATACAAAAACTGATCTTTTTGGAAGAAAAATGACAATAAATGACAGAGCAATTTCCATATCTTGAACAAAGATCTTTATGTTAACCTTGGTTTTCAAAAATGGCGCCATCACCTGCTCCCAACCCTGTTATCAAGTGTATGTCAATGATTATGTTGTTATAAATCTTTTACCCAAGACAGAACTTTATGGATGTGAATTCATATCATAATAACATTTTTTTTCAGTGGCATCGTATGGGGAAATAGAAGGAAACCTAACTTGAAATTTATGCTCAGCACAAGATATGTCTTCATACATTTTTACAGTGATGCTGCATATACATTGCCAGGATTTAATATCTCATATTTGTGAGTACATACTGGATTACTGATTTTACCATTTGCTAAGTTGTTTTTTGAAGTCTGGCCAGTAAGTGACCCAAATATGTGGAGTTCATCTGAAGTTCTTTTGTAGACTTATATTTTCTTGCTGTATATTATTATGTTTATGCTTTTATATGCCCACATGGCATGTAGTTATGTTTAATAAATGTCACACCATTGGTTCCTCACTAAATTTGCCACCAGAGTTCTTTTGCTTCTTGTTTGAGCTTCAGTGGTAGCATTGACACAAATTTAATCCTAAAGGAAGAAATCCTGTCCAACCATTGTATATGATCATGTATGGTTCCTCAGCCAGCAGTGGTGTGCTACAGTGCTACAGATGCAGAGATTGGTGGGGAATAGAGATGAATGTATGCTGTTTACAATGAGCTGAGACGTTCTGAGAAGTTTGTGTTCGAAGCGATTCAACTATCATCATTTTTGCCATGGATTGTGTAATTTGCAGCTGGGACATTGCTAGCTAGAAGTTGCATTGTTGTGCAGAAAACATAAAAGGAATTAATTTTGAGAGATATTAACTAATTACAAAATGGACCATAATTATGCTTCAAATATCTGCATAGATTTGACATCCGTTACTTATAAGTACTATGAAACATAACAGTCGATCTGTATTTTGGACTTAAACTTTAAATATTGAATACTTTGATTAGAAATTATGGAAGGATATGATGTGTATTATTCACTCAGCTTGAAACCATAATCTTGTTGCTCTTGACAGGTGAAAAGCAAACATCATTTGTAAACTTTTTCATTTTTTTATTTTTTGTTATGCTGCAGCATTGATAACTGTAAACTGGAGTGCTCTGAGAATGCTGTGTGCAACAACACCAGGTGTGAATGTCATGCTGGCTGGGAGGGTGAAAACTGTGATATAAGGATACAAGGGCAAGATTGCCCTTACAACTGCTCCAGCCATGGGTCATGTGTACAAGGCCAATGTGAATGTTTTGAGGACTATCAAGGTGAGCCCTACTAACCTAGTTGCAAAGGTTTAACAGTGTTTGTTTTAGTTTCATTTCTTGTTATAGCTTAAAACAAAGCCCAGGCACCATTATAGAATATCAAGAACTCATTGTGTTCTTATGGAATTTATGGAGATGAGGTTGCAATTATCCATGGAATCTCAGGACTGTAAAATTGCTGCTATAGTAAACTCAGCAAGCTTTTGCAGCAGCTGTATCAGATATTGTCACAAAACTAGGTCCTGACTGATTCACATATTATTATATACACCCAAAATAATGTTGAAATGTACAAGAAACTGAAATTCTCTTGGAAATTATTTCCACATTCAGGCATGAGTCCTGTTAAAAGCTTGTCTTCACTGCTATTTATATTTATAGTATAGCTAGCATAGCATAGTGTCGGGTAGGGCAGGGTAGGGTAGTGTAGGATAGGGTAGAGTAGCCTAGCCCAGGACAGCCCAGCCCAGCCAAGCCCAGCCCAGCAAGAACTGGGCCTAGCCCAGTGTAGATGTATCAAGAGTAGCAGATTACCAATGCCTCTGCACTGGCCCTTGCAGCTGCTGTGAAAACGTGCCGAATTTTTTAGGAATAAATATTGTGACATTGGATACATGTTGCAGCATTCATGTGTATTTCTATATGAACCCGTTTTATTTATTTGACAGGTGAGTACTGTAATAGCAGTACTGGGGTTCTGTCCATCAAAAACATAGCATATGTTGATCCCAAACTCTCCATGCTGACTGGCAGAGCATCTATGTCTTTCACACCTGATGACACAGGGACGTTTATATGGTTGCTAGGTGGATACAAGATGGGAGACAAGAGTAATGAAAATAATCTGTTTCGGTGAGTCTAGGTGTCATGCACTGTATTATTTCTCTTTAACATTTTCTCTTTCCTTGAGAGAAGTAGTTGCAAGGCTCATAGTAACGCCTCGGGTACGGCAATAACAATATTGCATCCAATTTCCCTAATCTTAGTTCAGTAGATTTGCAAAAATGTGACTAAGCTATAACACAAATTTATGTTGCAAGAATGGTATTGAGACTGAAAGAACATTTTGCTTGACTAGGCTGTGGTCCACACTGTGTTAAAGATTGTAGTACGGTGTTTTAGGCCAGGTAGACTTTGTTGCAATTAACTGGAAAGCTTTTGCTTTGGGACAACTTGCTTATTATTTGACTCTTTTGTGACTGTGACTGAGATAGTTTAATAATTAGGTTGTAAGACCTGACTCATCAGCTAGGTATATCATTAGGTATTTATTCCATCATCAGCAGATAGTGCTGATGTCTGCAAGACAAAGCCTGTTAGTGCCTAAAAGATTATAAATTTCCTTCAGCAAGTAGTTTTTTTCATATATTACAGTGTCAGTAATAAAACTGGCTCGAAAGGTAGAGAGAAACCAGTTGCCAGGTTATTTGAAAAATTGAAATTTATACATGAAATGCTTGTTCCTTCTTTTCTTATTATTTTTAAATCTAATTACCTGTCCTGAAGATTTGTTCACTATCACTTTCTAGATTTGATGTTACAAGTAAGCAGTGGAGTACATCACGTGAGGTAGGGAGTCAAAATCCATGGCCCCGATATGGACACACCACTGTTTTCTACAAGGTGAGCGTTATAAGTAGGTCTTATACCTTATTGTTTCTTTATTTTTTGTTATATATTGTTCTGTTAATAATTTTGTATGGCTTGTATTGGTAGATGATTTGCAGACAAGACTTGCAATACTTCTCATAACAGTTTTGGTTGTGTGTTCTCTTCCTGGTGCTGAATGTTGGTGGACCTTATAAATGAGCAGAATAGGAATTTAGCTGTGATAAAATAAGTGCTTATAGTCATTTTTTGGAAATGTTTTGGAGAGTTCAAGAGACTACTGGCTTACCATGTTCAGCAGACCAAAGATGACCTTCATTTCAGCAGCTATGTACCAGACTAGCAAAAAGTATATTTATATCTTATCATCCTTTACACAGGGTTCGCTGTATCTCTACGGTGGTGTGAGTGGGACGGATGTTATGAGTGATTTTTGGCAATACGACACTGCTAACCACAACTGGAATAAGCTGGTCTCAGGGCCACGCAGCCTTTCTGGTCACACAGCCCATGTAATAGGGGACACAATGGTGCTTATCTTTGGGTATAGTTCAGACTATGGATATTCCAACAAAGTTCTGGAATACAGTTTTGGTGAGTTTACTGAACCTTTTGTTTCCATGTGAACCCTAATTAATTCACACATGTGATTCAAGTCTCTTATTGACATGTGGCTAAATAAGCTGCTGTCATACTTACATAGTATTCCAGATAATCTAGTGTTGTACTCTGCCGGGACATTCTGATCATTCGTAAAATAAGGTCCTTACAGTATTATCAGTAGGATTGTGCTTATAAAGATTAAAATGTCATTCCCTTGATTGATGTATTGTTAAAACTTCAGTAAGCCTCTGGCATGTGTGAAATTATCAGAGCTGATATAGAAATACTCTGTTAAAATATTGTATTCACTTCTTTCTTGTCAAAGAAATAAACCTGGGATCTCATGATAGACAATACTTGAAATTCAAAAATTTTATAATAAAATGTTTTTGGCTGTATTTGCCATAGCAAAATTTGTTAGCGATTGCTTTGGGTGAGGTAAGATTGAGCTTCTAAAAGCATTAGTACAACTTCAGTTGATGTGCTGTGAGAGCAAATTTTTGTGGATGGATTGTAAAATGCACATATTATACATCACTTGCTTTCGACCACAATATTATGAGGTTCATTTACGGTTGAAAGTTGATTTACAATTGTATCAAATTTCTTCAGTGTCTACAAACTGGACAACTGCACACACATCAGGAAGTCAGGTCCAAGGTGGATATGGCCATACAAGTGTGTATGATGCTAAAAGAGGAAAAATCTACGTATACGGGGGCTATCACTCTCAGAGTTCAACTACATATAATCTGACTGATGAGCTCTATCAGTATGATCCTCAGAGCAGAGAATGGTAAGATATGAAACATGTCCAAATTTTTCCCTAAAGAAGATTTTGAGGCTTTTGATTTTGCCATTTTGTAAGCTTTGCTTTACATAAGCTGGCATGGGAGGTTTGCTTGCTGAACGCAAATTTTATATGATGTCAACTGTTACTTATGTGTATTTATCAGTATATTAAAAGATTAAGACATTAAGCCTACCATATGGAAAGATAGGAGCAGCTATTGTCCATTTTGGTCATTTCAACCAGTATGAACAAAATGTATGACATACTGTTACTAACACATTGCATGAGTCAGTCCTTGATAGTTGATGAGTCATTCAAAGTGGCATCAAAATGTTTCAATTCAAGCAAATTTCACAAAATTAGAGGGTTATGAAGATAATTGTCTTTGCTTGAAATCAGAAAAAATAATATATGAAGTGGTTTGATGTTAAACCCAGAGTAATAGTCTACACAGGAGCGTTACGGGAGTTGGCTCCACAGTTTCACAACTGTTTTGTTTTTTTTAAACCTGGAAGACATGAAATTGCCTGATTCAGATTGAATGTCACAAGTAAGAGAAATGAAACTGTGACTACTTATTTGTCCCCACCAGAATGTTTCACGCACATCAGCCAATGATAAATTCTCATGTAAGGTTCACAAGCTGGCACAGATATGTGTACATGTATTTATGTCAGATGTATATACAGTATAAACATGTATTAACAATTTCTTTGGCAGGTTCATTCTGCATAACAGTGGCCGTGCCCGCTATTTACACTCAGCAGCAATGATCAATGGACTGATGCTTACTTTTGGTGGGAACACACACAATGACACCCGTCTGGGTTTCCAGGCAAAGTGCTTTGCCTCAGATTTCATGGTCTATGACAGAGGTATAGTGTGCTCTTTATCTTCATGTTAGCTCTTTATGTTTTAACTTGTTTTGACGACTGCCAGTAATTAGTGTGGCCATATTCTTTTTCACATATAATTATTAGCTTAATACTTCAGATTATTTCAACCTCATATTGAATCATTCTTATTCTAAGTTTCGTAAGTACCTGGCAATTGTCAATCTGTTAATAATGCTCAGGAGATTTGCTAAAGCTATTTCAAGGAAGGTCTTATTTTTTATAGCATTTCTGCTGTGGAGACAGGCTTAGATATGACATTTTAACCTGGTAAACAGGCATCTTAGTGCTGTAATTATTTATCAAGAGTCAGCCTCTAAATGATCAGATTCAGAAAATTCATAGAAACTCTTTCAGGGTGAGTCTTAATTTTTAGTGCTTTTCTGCAAGGGAAACAGGCTTAGACATAATATTTTAACCTGGTAAACTTGCATCTTGGTGCTGTAATAATCTATCAAAAGTCAGCCCCAAAATAATTATGTGCAGAAAATTTGTAGAAGTTCTTTCAGAGATATCAGAAGCCAATATTAATTAATATCAGTAGATTTTCTGCTGTAGAAGAATGCTTAGATGACATTTTGACCTGGTAAACTGGCATCACAGCCAGTTAGAGCTCATTCATCTTGACTGTCTCACAGACTGCAACCGCTGGCACACAGTGCCCTCTGCCTATCTGGATTCCTCTACTCTTAATATTGATCGCTTTGGGCAAGCAATGGTCTCAGTGGACAAGTAAGTGTGTCTCTCATTTGTTTACTGCTTGCACTCAAGAGTGTTTAAGCTAAGAATTAACAAAGGGGTTTTACATAACATACTGTGGTACAAGTTCCGTACTCAATGCCAGGCACATGAGTCTAATAAGTGGAAGTGAAATTTAAATGTGTATCAAAATGTTAGTCCCCTAAAATGTTATTTTCAAATTTACCTTTATGCTTCCAATGTATAAGAACGGAATGGCAGACTTAAGGAAAAATATGTGTGGAACATGTTCTTTTTAAGATGAAGACTTGTGTATCATTGTAAGGACATGAAATTTGTGATTTGACTTTACTGAAAATACTTTTCATTGCATGAAGAGCATCACAGCAATACACTGAAATCATATTGGGCCCTGAAGCCTACTCATGCAAGGTATGGCAGGATTTTATTGGCACCTATAATTGTCATCTGAGCTGCACTTAAAGTTTGTCTTATTTATTTCAGCTCTGTATACATGTTTGGTGGCTTTAACTCTCTGGTACAGAAGGACCTTCTCAAAATAACAGCTGGTGAGTATCCATAATTTGACCTTATGGTGTCAAAGCACTGTTGTTCAAGAAATCTGTAGAGACAAAATATTATTTTAAGAAAAGTTATAGTTTGTTTCTCTGACTTTCTGCAGTGAAAACAACATTGCCACATGAATCACATGATTACCGCCAACCATAGATATGAATATTGTATGGGTTCATCAGTTTCATCGCATTTTATAATTGAAAATCGTACAACGATACTTTTCTATATTCTTTCAGGAAATTGTAGTTTCTACAAAGATCAGTCAACCTGTGAAGCAGCAGTGCCTGGTATCAAGTGCCTGTGGCAAAATAACAAGTGTGTAGCAAATAGTGGGACTCACTTGCTTTGCCCACCAGGTATGATGATTTATGGTTAACTTTGTGTTTCTTGGTTATTTCCCTTAGCTGCTAGTAAGATACAGTATCTTGATACTTAAAATATTGATATCTTCATTGTATCAATTCTTTATGTCAGGCATATGACTTTGAGGCATATAAAAATAACCGCTGCCATTGCAGATGGTGCCATTCCTCCGATGGTTGCATCTGCGTAAATTTGTCGTCTTGTATCAAATAGCATGGGAAGAGTGCCATAATAATTACCATTAAGTGAGAAATCCTCTTAATTGTCACCCTTCTCCTTCATCTGGCATTATCAGTTCACTGTGTTATATGTTATAACTGACCTTTAAAATTGGGAATGAAGCACAAATGGAATTATCCTAAAAGGATATGCTGTCTCATCTAAATCCAGGTAATAGCCCAGATCCTCTTTCTCTATGAACTCTATCTTATTTTCTTCCCATTTCTTCCTTCTCCTTAATCTCAACTTAGGGCATAACTTAAACTGCAATGTTTCCAGCCATACCAAACTAAACATGTGCTTTTTACTTTATAGATCCAAATACATCATGTTCCGGGTACAACACATGCGACTCCTGTCAGAGTTCAGACACCTCAGTGTGCCACTGGTGTGGCAGTATGTGTTCAGCACAAGTATCAGGCCCCAATTGCAGCATGGTAATAAATGTGATTGTTTCTGAATGAAATTTGTTTTTTCTTAAGCCTTTCTTAACATGATTCTCAATCACATTGGAATTTTTATCCTGGGCTGTCAGAAATTTTAAGGTATTTTTTTCATTAACCTTTTCATTGTTGTCTTCACAAGCTACAGCAGGGTAGATTCTGGGTAAGAATAGGAACTCAGTGGTATCTGTGGTTTGGTTCTGGGTAGAATATTTTACATGTATTTTTCATTCATTAGAAACTTGCCAATACAGCATTCTGTAGATTCAGTATCATTTTGGCTGCCTCGTAAAGACAGTACAGTGAAATAAATTTTCTCTGAAATTTATAGACGACAGTCAGTTGACCATGCCAAGAATTCATTGTACAGTAGGTTGGTCTGATAATTGGCTTAAGCAGTTGATGAGGTCTCTCTGCTCTCAGTAATCAGATTTTACCATGATCTCTTTTAAATTCTTCAGGATGTTGGAAACTGCACAGAAAATGTGAATGCATTTTGCAGCCTGTTCCACAACTGTCAGTCCTGTCAAGATAATGAAGAATGCATGTGGCAGGCAAAAACTTGTGTTGAAAGGAGTAAGTTGAAAGAAATTTGCCGAAAGAGTCATTTAGAGCAGAATGAACGATAGAAAGAGATTTCATATGCAGCACACAGGACAATATCTATGCTTGGAAAAACAACCTGAGTGTTATTCAGTGTTATGGTTCAAGACTTTCATTGTTTGCAAATGGCAATGTCATTAGCTCTCAGCAGTACTTACTTAGACAATATCAAGTTTCATTTACATGATAGATTATGAAACTGGAAACAGTTAGCACTGTGAGTATAGTGATGTTCCAGGGCAAGGCAAGAACTTGGAATTAAGGAAATTATACCAGTTCTTAAGACTATGAGACACTGAGGAAATTTGTCAGAGCATATAGGGTTTTAAATTACAGATTGCATATCAGTTTGATGAATACACACTTGGATAGTCCTAAACTCTTAGGAAGGCCATTCTGATGAGCCTTGCAAATTTAATGACTTAAAGCCTATATTACTCAATGGATTAATGAATGAAACGTTATAACCGAGTTTCTCCAAAATATATTAATACAATGCTTCTTCTAATCCAACCTTTTATTTCAAGTCATAAAAACCAGATAGATTAACAGTACTGTGATAATCTTGTGTTAGATCTGTAATTTATGACTACAATTTACATAGTTCAAATATCTTCTTTAAAAGGTTGTACACACTATCACAGTGCTTGTCTAAAACTATTTCTTTAGGTCTTTGTGAAATAGAACCAAGCATGTCTTGCTCTTAGCAGTGACAGTTATGCCATTGTTGTTTTCAGCTGCCCAGGAAAAGACCAAAGCATGCACTGAGAAGCCTTGTAGTGATCAACACTCCTGCGACAACTGCACTAATGCCGGGTGCATGTGGTGCACCAACCTGAACCAGTGTATTCACACCAACTCCTATGTGGTTTCATTTCACTACGGTCAGTGCATGGACTGGACAACCCAAGCTGGCTCTTGCCAAGGTAAGTGACACCTTCTGGATGAGTTCTAGGGAAGCCATACCAAACAAACAAACAAAATTATAAAATAAAGTATTCAAAGACCCATTTTCCTCTCATACTGATTTTGTAGTAGCTTTATAGTATGCTCTTATCTGATGGAGTCTGTAACCATTTAGGCATGTGTCCTTTCAGTATTCAGTTCCATGAAAGACAGGTAGATAAATAATCTTTTGTCAGATTATGGTGAATATATGTTGATGTTATGTTAAATAATGTTACATCTTTAATCCGTTTTCTTGCAAATATACTGCAGTACTCAAGTGAGTTATCTTAAGTAACTTTTAAAACACACTTAATTTCCCTAGCTCATAAGCAAAGTAGTTAAACCTCATGCTCCTTGCAACAGAATGACACATTTACTTGCTCTGATTATTAATATAGGTAGTAATTTGTAGTGTTCGTGACAAGCGTGGTCACCATCATTTTTTTTGTTGTTCCATGCATTACTTGCTTTATTGCCCATCTAAGAAGAACCAAAGATTGTGGCCGAAAAAAACTTTGCTCAAAAAAACGTTCCAGTTTCGTTCAAGAATCTTTAGCCATTAAAGGTTTTAGTGAAATTGATTATGACTTATATTCACAGCAACTAACTGCTCTCAGCTGAAGAACTGTGCAGAGTGTCAGACCAGACCCAAGTGTGGCTGGTGTAGTGATGAAACAGGAACGGGGACCGGCACTTGTTATGATGGAGGAATGTCAGGGCCTGTCAAGCTGGAAAATGGAGAGCCAGTTCCTGACTACAAGTCCTGCCCTAGAGACAGATGGTTCTTCAATGACTGCCCTAGTATGTGAAGATCAGTATTTGTGGTGGACATGAAAATTCAAGGATGTCTCTCTTATAATTTGCATGATGATATGACCTTTGCGCAAGCACTCCTCCATTATTGTGTTGGTTTGCTATTGAGAGTGCGAGTGCATTGGGGATTTTTGTGTTTCTTATGCAGCATTCAGCAATAAAGTTTAGGTTTTAATTCTCTTGTATTTTTATTACTTCTATAAATGATGCGTGCAGTTAACATATTTACCTGTGCTCATTTGAGGGGTGATTTTATTTGAAGGAATGTTTGCAAATCTGCCACCTGTCTTGTGAATTATGGAACTGCCCTGCATTTGAGATGCTGCAAGAAGGAGTAGAGAAATTGTGTGGAAGTAAAGAAAAAACTTGACTATTTTCTCAGGGAGAGGGAAAAAAAAACAACTTGTAAAAACCTAAATTTAACTGAGGCTTATTGTAACCCATTTCTTGCACAAACCCATCATGACATTGTGCACAGTTTACACAAAATCTGCCATTTTCCTTAAATTCTGTAGGCTAGGCTAGTCCACAAGAACAGCACAAACAGATATATGGACAGAGGTCATATATCATAGTTTTATCACATTATGGAATAATGTCCATTAATGAAGTAACGGTAGGTAGATATTAGCCTTTATGGAATAATGTCCATTAATGAAGTAGATATATATTAGCCGAGTCTGTTATGGAATCCCCATTGTTTGTAACTGATCTTGGACAGACTTTTATTTGCCATTTGTTTGCTTGCCAGTTGATATTTCTATTATGATTCTGAATAGTCTACTTTTAATGCATTTCAGAATGTCAGTGCAATGGCCATGCTACTTGTGTGAATGGTACTAGCACCTGCAAGGAATGTGAATTTCCAACAACAGGTTTGTTTCATTAACTTCCTTTCCTTTCCTTTTTTTATGTTTGATTGATTGATGCAAGCTGTTTGAAATATAAATAGAATATTTATTCAATTATAAATACATATACGTTTCAGGAACACAATAGATTAGTTATGTCACATTTAGTGAAGATTTGGCTGTAGGTTTTGTTAGCATGATAGTATTGTTTAAGCTTATTGGGCGAGTTTAGAGTATGTAAAGATAGAATGGGGTTGTTTGAATTTCATTTGTATTTTGTGTCTTGTCAAAAATAAACACGCTTCCTCAGAAATGGTGAACTTGGAAAAAAAGTGAATGCAACTGTATAATTTAAGAATGCAAAAATAATTTTTGAAAACTTATTTCCCAGTGTTTTCTCCAGACCATGTGATGGCATGATTCACCCCTAAACTTTCAAAATTCCTCCCTAAATCCCAATCCCTCCTTTTTTTCTGCTTTCCAAAGATGCAATACTGTAGAAAAACTTAAAATACCACTAAAAATTTACTAATTCACCCTCAAATTCATTTTAAGGGAGGAATGTCTCCCCATCTTTTAAGACCCGGAGAAAGCGCTGATTTCCCCTTCACAATGTTTGAGATGGCATTGCAATAGTACAAAAGTGAATTTTTTAGTTGGTGTTGATGTAAGAATACATGCGTTGATAAAAATATATACTGAGACTTGCTTTCCTATGTATAATCTTTTCAGGGCCTTTATGCCAGTACTGCTCTGATGGTTTCTTTGGTAACCCAGAGAATGGTGGGAAATGCAAGCGTAAGTTTCATGTTGTAAGGTGATAAGGTTACAATATGAATTTCATAAATCATTGTTCAGTCCAAATAAATGTGCAGAACCACTCCTTGTAACTGGTTTTGTTTATCTGTGAAGTGGCAAATGAACCATATGTTTTAAAGTACAAACTGTGTTGCCGCTTTCATTCATTGCCTCATTTGCTACAATTATGTCTTAATCTCTGATGGCTGTTCTGGTCAGTTGAAGAATGGTTGCAACGAACTTATATAAGCTGCTGGGTTCAGTCCCGGACTTTTCATTCGCCTTTTCTCGGTTTTTCATATATGCATTGTCATATGGCATAACCTTTTTGCCAATAAATACCATCCTTCCGACATCTGTTATTTTTTGCCATGTTGACTCACAGTCTTATTGTCATGATGCTCAGCTAGTGAAATTTTTGTCATCATATTTTATCTTTTGTATTTATAGCATGTTCCTGCAATGGTCAAGCTGACACTTGTAATCCAACAACTGGTGATTGCTACTGCCGCACCAGAGGTGTGACTGGGAGAAACTGTGAGAGGTGGGTTTATTCTCTGTTAAGCATATGGAGAAAGAGTGGCGAAATGCTGCAAGGCAGGAGAGCTGTTCTGTGGTAATAATGTACAGTGTCAACTTTGTTGTAAGTTCTTCTAAGCATATTGTTCTCAGGGAAAGCAGTGATGTAGAAAGAAGGTAATCAGTTTGTTCAGTATCATATTCCCAGGTTTAAGAGCAAGGATTAAATTGCTGAAGACCTAGATCCTGAGAACAGTTCAGATTGCTTAAGTGTTGATAGAAACAAAATCGTTGCTGTCTGAACAACTCCATATGTGCTCTGTTCCCCAATTCAAAACCTTGCAATGAGTTCTCACTACCATCTGCCCTTGTTGTTGTTGCTGTTGTTGTCTGATGATGGATCCTTCTTGAGCTGCCTGCAAGCTTGTGACTTCATCCACATCTCTTAAATTCACTTGTTCTTGACATGGATTTTAATAATGGTATTCCTTTCTGTTGGCTTGTTTTGTATTGCATGTAGCCAAGGTCACACATTCTTCTTAAGTTTCTGTGTTATTTTCTTACATGTTAGTGGTTTCACACTGTGAAATCAGATATGATGGGACTTTTTGGAAATTAATCGCTGCTTCATGGAAAGCTCTGAATACTGTCTACGTCATATTTCTGTACAGTTTAATCTAGATAGTTACTAGAAACTCTGAGAAAAGCAATCATAAGCAGTCATTTTCCTTTAAAACTTTTCATGTTATCTCTTCTGCCACACCTTTACATCATAATTGATATAGGAGAAAATGTGTAATCAAATAGGTACTATTTTATGACATTTGTTCTTGTCATTGTTATCAGGTGTGATGACAGCAACAAGTATTCAGGGGATCCCAAGAATGGAGGAACATGCTACTGTAAGTTCAGCAGCGGTCTGAAGTTTAGTTCAACGTGATGACTGCTCTTACTTGGCCATTGTTTTTTCTTATTGATCTAGTGATGCCAGGCAAGAATATGGGATAATTTAAGCTAATTATATAAGTAAATTACATTCTATCCACTGCCTTTAGTTGATTCCCTATTTTATTCCTGTTCATGTATCAGCGTGACTCTGTTACATAATATAATACCACATTAATCTCAGTGTAATGTTTGGAACACACCATTTGAGTATCTTTTCATATTGTCAAGAATGTTCAGGATTGTATGAAATTGTCACAGCATTATGAATGGTATCAGATTTTTTTGGACAGTAGCATAATTTGTATTTGATTCTAATTTCAGATCAACTGAACACCGATTTTCAGTATACATTCAACTTGTCAAAGAGGGAGGATAACAACTACACCCAAATCAACTTCTTGAATATTCCAACATCAGTAAGTTTCACTTTCCTGTCGTGTAGTCAAGTCTTTGGATATAATTTGTTATATTCCCTTCTTGAATTATAGAAATCTACACTGTTGCACTTCCTTTCATCAAAGTCACAATGACTATTTCTTACAGTATATCTTTAATCAGAGATGCTAGTGTGCTAGATCTTATGGTTACAAAGGTAAGATTCAATTCAGCAGAATTTCTTTCCAGTCTCTTATCTGTCTTTATTTCACCATCTAAACTATGGTTTCTCTTTCTTTATCTCACTTTCAGTTGATTCTCTAAATTATTCATAGATGACACTGCTAATTGAACACTTGTAATCTGTTCACAGAGTGATAGAGACGTGGACTTCACATTAAATTGTTCTGCATTTGCTCTGATCAACATTACCTACAAGTCCAGTAAGTTCAAAGATTTTATTTACTCTTGAGCTGCTGGGCATTTCCAGTATAAGTGTTGTTTCCCCTGTATCTTCTGATAGAAATCCACTTTCGTGGAAAACGGTTAAACCAATCATCATCTCAGTTTACTTCATAAGTTGCTGTGTTTTGGGGTTTGGATATAGGGCAGGGTTAGCGCTAGGTGTGAATGAATATTGTGTCAATCAAAGGTAATGACAGTGTACACTGAACCTTGACAGCAAACTGCTATAACCAGTCAAAGTGTCAACACTATCACCTAGAAACAGTGTCATCTGAGATTTTTATGGTTATTTTCCCTTATAGTACTGTAAATGGATAACACAAGTTTTGTTTAACCTGCATTTGACCGATACCTTTAATTTCATATGAACAGAGTTCAACTGTTTTAGCTTACTTGTCATAGCATGTAGAATCTCATGAGGACCGTCAGGAGAATACACACAGAGGTTTTGGGGGGTTTCGGAAAAAGAGACAGGCAAACATTAATCAAAATACCAAAGAGTATGATAAGTTTTATACAAAATTCATTGGTTGCTAGATTCTCCGAGAGATGTTGTCTTGGACCGAAGTAAAATATGAACTTGTCATACTTTCAGAATCATTTCCAGAGGAAAAAGAGTATGTGAGTGAGAGGGTTTGTGATTACTTCCGCACCAAGTTTGAACACAAGAATCATGCATTTGGTGGGAAGGAAAACACAACCTTTATGGTGTATGTGTATAACTTCAAAACACCATTTATGCTGATGGTAAGTTAAATATTGTTGTGTGGGCATAATGTTCACAAGAGTGTAAAAAAAAAATTGCCAGTAGTTATAAGACATTACTGATATTCTCAACTTATTATAAAATGTTGATTTTAAGTTTATGTAGTGATGCTCCACATGATGCCATGTGCAAGTTAATACTGACACAGTAGCATTGAAAGAGCTGTTTAGTTTTTTGACTCACACCATAAGTAGCATTTCATGAATCATTTATCATAGTGAAATGGTCTTTTCGTTGAGACTATTCCTGCAGACAAAATACTGTGCTGGCTTGAAATGATATTTGTTGTAGCTAATTTTATCCATGCAAGGAATGCATAGAGCTGTAAATAGAATCTAATGATAAATCCACATGATGCTCTTCATGTATGCCTAGAATATTAAAAACTTTATTTTCATGTTATGCTAAGGAGAATGAAACTTCAAACTTCTGTAAAGCTGTAAAAAATTTTGAAATATTGTAGATGATGGTCATACAGACATTACTAATACTCATGGTGGTTTTATAAGTAGATTGCGTCTGTACACACACAGTCTACTTATAAAACCACCATGAGATGTAAAAAATGAAAACTACATTATTTCTTGTGGTCTTCATCTTGAAATTGAGACTTTATGTTCACATGATAGTCTTAGATACTCACATGGCAAGCGATGTCAGTATCTTCCTTTTGGAAATATTGGGGAAGAGTTCAGCTGTCATGTGTGATTTGCGTAGTAATACTTTAAAAGCAAAGAAAAGTGTCTGGCATCTATTGTGATAATTATCAGAGGCATATTCTACAGTATTCATTGACAAATGCTAGTTACAGTTTGTTCCAGTTTTTTTTTAAATTTTGATTTCCAAGTGTATCATGTCAAGTAGATAGAAAACCAACAGGGAAGCACATTGACCATTTGTAGGCGATTTCAGTTTCTTACAATGTTTTTGCCTAAACAAATGGTACCCATCATTGCAAAAGTTACCAATTAGCTCCATGAAAAATATGAAACTGATATGAGAAGATAATTTATGAGATAAAAATCTTTCAATTTATTCTTGTCACATTGGTAAAAGCTAAAACACCAGGAATTAAGGATGTAAAATAAATTTTAAGTTGTGAACTAAACAGCACAATTTTATAGATGTGAACAATAAACACTAGAATCTGCCACCAATAGTCATTTTTAAGCCTGATAAATATTGATGGACGAACAAACTGAAGCTCTAAACTGTGATCTTCAAGAATGAATTTCTGTTTCCAATTTTTTCAGATCTCATTTTCCCAGTTTCCAAAAATAGATCTCGTACACTTTTTCGTTACATTCTTTAGGTATGTAAAAGCTTTGCCCTGTCTGTTGGCGTTGTGGCAGTGGTGTAAACTGCCAGCCCCGGTGAGGGGTGCATGCCCCCCACCTCTGAGGTCTTTAGTGCCTGTTGTTTCCTATTGCTATTGTGGCATGGATATTGATTTGCTGCATGTGGGTGTAGGTCTAATTCCCATGGGAAGTTATTTGTTTCATATATTTATATAATTTCTTTTGTGGCATTACCCTTTTTTTTGTTTTTTTTTTTGTGACTGGTCAGTGTTTTTATTTTTCCCTTTTATTGACAGTGTTTCTCTATCATTTTCTGTAAGTTTTTTTTCCTCTTTTCTAAAACCCTGTTCACCTGACGTTCCACTGAAAGTTAAGGGAAGAAGAAAAAAAAAGCTGCCATTCTGGTTTGGGATTTATAATGTCCAGCCTGTCTTTTATGACTGTTTGTAAACCACATGCACTGAATCAGTAAGCTTGAACAGGGATTTACTTTATGCCTTGTTGTTGTTGTTGATTTAGTTGCTTTGTGTATTTGAGCCATGCTGTATGCCGTCACCTGGAGCAGCTGCTATGATCATAAACTGCCAGTTTCTATTTCTTCTTAGTAGTTTAGCTACTTTTCTTGGAAATGTACCTAATTGTCAGATGGAATAGAATAAATATCAGACCAGCTGTATGCCCCGTATTTAGGAAATATACCACATGTAGTTTGATTTACATGTGACAGTAAGGACACCTTAACAGGATTCCTTTTGAGGAGTGGATACATTTATGTGTGTTCCAGTGCCAACAGTTTATTTGGCCAGAAAGAGGGAGAGTAGAGTATAATGACTGAGAAAAATTGACTTAAATATTTGATCAATTGCTAACATTGCAGCTAAGAGTAAATGAAGGAAATCATTATTGTTCAATCAGTAGCCCCAGGAAACCTGCTACTTGAGCTTGCAGCATCACTCAGTATTTATGTCTTTGTGTGTATTGGTGTTTGTGTAAAGTGAATCCATTGTTCTCAAGCTTGGCCATGCTGCAGTGGTAGTTGCTTGTCACTAACATTCATGCATGCCCCGATGTTCTTTATATGTTTACCTTTCTTTCCAGATATCTTTTGTTCAACCGGATAAAATCAATCTTCTTAAGTTTTTTATAATTTTCTTTAGGTAAGTTCCTCAAAATTATCTCTTTGTGTAAATTGATTGTGTAATATTTCAAACAGTAGACATGTTCTTTATTACAGTTTGTAGTGCGTTTATATAGGTGCTAAACTTTACATTTTCAACTTCCTTTTAAGTCTTAACTGGCTAAGTCACAGAGAGTACCCAAATTTCGCACAATCATCAAGTATTTTTTACAAAATGTGTTACTGCAATCTTTTAAGCTAATCTCTTTTATCATGCCTGTTATCAGTTTACCATTCTTTGTGTCCTTGTTTTCATTAAAATTTAACTGAAGTGCCTTACAGGGGCGTAGCAAGGGTCATATTTTTGGTAATCTAGCACTCAAGACCGTCACCTCAAAGTAAGCTATTCAAAATGCTGTAAAAATATCATGTACAGCATCATAATAAAGTTGTCGTCAAGAAGCGTTGACACCAATCAAACAGAGCGTAAAAGGTATTGAGGTCTCTTTTCTTGCTCGCACTAAAAGAAGCTGTAAGGTTAATGGTCTTAGAAATTATTCATGTTTAAGCAAAATGAACTAATGCTATTGTGATCATCATGAGCTCTGCAATAGTTTAATGTTTACGGTGCCGTTTTCTCTAGTCCTCGAAAGAAAAATTAAAGGAAGAAAAAACTCTGGAACAGGGTTGCCAAATTTGGTTCTCTTGGAACCAATTATCAGATTTTTGGCCATATTTAACCCTTTGAACCCGTTATCCCGATATTTAGGGAATCCCCTTATTTTCCTGTGCACCGTAGTCCCGATATTTCGGGAAACACGGAAGCATTTCAGTAACGTGACTTTAGTGCTAAATATAACGACCATTCAGGGACCCGTTTGGTGTGGGAATTATGGGAAAGGACTTCCAAGATGTCAGCCTCCATGTGGAAGCCCAGGGAAGGGGGCATTTATGGCTTAGGGCCCCAGGGTTCAAAGGGTTAAAGTACATAGTTCTCAAATAACTGATTGGCTCTTTGGTTAATTTTTAACTCTAACCGACTGTACATCAATAGTTACTCATTTCGTTTAGAAACACTTTTAGTTTACGTGTACTTCTATCAAACTGCTTGGTACCGGTATTTCTGTCGCCAGATGAGCACGAATTAAGGATCAATCTAAAATATGTTTCCATTTATAGATCAGATCTTACACTGCACTAATATCTGTAGAAAAGTAAATATTTATGATAAGTATAATACCAGTGTATATCCATTACAAACATAAGTCGTCATTAATTTCTGATCTTATGTCAAATCTTGATCCAGGCCGCCGTTCGGTGTTATATTTTGGTACTTTTTCGGTTGTGATTTGGCTCCCGTTTGATAAAAACTGGCAACTGAGTTCTTGACATCGTTCGCAGCAAGTCAGAAAAAAAAAGTGGGGGGAGTGGGATGGGAATGCAGTCTGCATAGAGGATAATCAAATTTTTCTCTCAGATTACTGACCTCTTTTTTTAAAATGGTTTTTCTATTGACGTTTCCTTCAAATGCAATACACTGTGCGTATGGGGCTGGAGAATTTGTGAGACGAGTACCGGGTCACAGATTAGTACTGCAAAAAACTTAAGTAGTGTTGACAAGATTGTACGCCAACGCTTGTAAATGGTACGCAAGTGTAATACATGAAAAACGATGAAGGTATTCGAACATTTTAGAAAGCACTTAGCATTAGTAAAATTGTATTAGATGGAAACTATATAATGAATGTATAATGGCTATTATGAACTGGTAATCTCAGATTCATAGATTACATGGACGCTACGCCCCTGGTGCCTTATACTTCCTTAAGCCAGTTGCTGTGAACTTTTTATTTAAAGATTTATCAGTACATGTAAGAATGCTAGATTACGTTATCTATTTGGAAATAAAAATGAAAGTGCGGTGTCCGTGATTCCTGTTAATCTATTCCCACTTTTCCTCTTGCCTGGAGTAGTTCATTCTGTCACCACAACACTTGAAACTTGCAGTGAACTTTTTAGTCAAATCTAGATCTAATAATCTGGTAGCAAGTGAACATTTTGATTGAATAGCCTGGGCAAACTAGCACAGTAATAATGAAACACCCACATGCATGAAAGCTTGGAGACACATATACAGCAGTAAAACTAGCATAGTCAGCATTAGTACATCAAGTACGTCATGACATGCAGTTCATGGGCTTGTCATGATCCTGTTCCCTTAGTTTTCTCTTCATTTTACGTCTCTCTCACACACAAAGTTGGACATTTGTTTTGCCTTTAAAAAACCAGTTTCTGTTAGCAAAACTCAGGGTTCATTTAGTAAACATAAATCATACTTGAAATATACTGCCAAAAAATCATAGTTGAAACATATTGCTGTGACTGTGCTTAATGTGCTTTGTTTTGTCACGGTGTTGCATTTCACAAATCGGGGG
>JAWQUT010000018.1:3225878-3240169 GCA_033807755.1 Ellobium chinense | reverse complement strand
GGGGGGGATTGTTTATGTTGCAGAAGGAGAGGAAAATGATATTTGCAATATAATGTTGTGATGACACCCATGTAGATTAGATCATGATGAGTTGTGCCTCGGATTGCTTCTTATAAATAAGAAAATTTACCCAGGTGTATTGCATTATGAAAATTAGAAGATGCGGATTAAAAATTAAAAATATCAAGATTAAAACCTTTTTATTACTGAAACCCACAGTGGGTATTCAGAGACTACCCACTAGAAACAGAAATCACTTCTGCTTATTCACATACCCATGGGTTTGCACTTGGCACAGAATCTAATTCACCTCTTTTGTAGGGAAAATGGTAACATTTAGCTTCACTTTGGTCATTTTCTTGCATTCAAAAGTGTTTTAAAGTGAACTTTACTATTTCCATCATGCTGAAGCAGATTTTTGGAATTCTGTTTTTGATGTGTATGCAACACTATCCAACTTCCAAGTCATTCTGTTGTGTAACATAGACTGTGGCCTAGGACCTAGCATGATGGACTCCTGTGTCACAGTGTTCTTGCATAGTTATGTGCAGTCTGATATAGAATTATCAGTAAAAAGTGGCTAAACAATATTGGTAGCTGATTACATAAAAAAGGGAAAGTATCATCCTGGAAGATATCAGAGAGTGGGACTTACTGAGTCATTCCAGTAAATTTATAGTTTCAAGGTGATCCTAATCATGTAAACTCCATGCATGCCTCCTGCAAAATAGGTCAGATCAACAATTTTAATAAGGTGTGTGTATCTCCCATAGTAAATATGTAGTGTCCGCCATGGCTTACGGTGCATCATGCTCCATTGTTGTTGTTATTGTAGCTTCTTATCAGTGATGAAGACGGAATGCTGTAAAGTATTTTTAAGTGCTATTATGTAGTAGTCAAGTTATCTGAGACTTGGTATTTCTATAAAAGGAGGGTTTAAGTGCATGCAGTAAGCACAATTTCTGTCTGATTTATCTTATCAGTGCATTGATACGCGATGAAAGTGAAAGTATGATTAACAGACCCACTGTAATGGACTTCACTGCTGATTAGAGAAAACAGTGACTTCAATGCTGCAAAGTGAAAACAGTTGTCTAAGACCCATAACATAATAATGTCACTGACCTTTTTTTTTTTTTTTCTGTCATTAATTTCACATTTAAGCTCCATGTCAGTAATTTGCACTTCTGGGTTTTGTTGTGTTGCTTTTTCCACAAGGTGAGGAGCAGACACATAGTCATCAGTGCACCAGTTAGGCAGTTTGATCCCCTTGTAACCCAACATGAGATTGCTATGAGTTAAGACATGATAAAGAAGTAACGGTATGTCATAATATCATTTCAAGAAAAAAATGTTCATGTTACTGTTCCATTCCACATTTCAGTTGCTTCCTCTCCCTGTTATTGATAGCAGCTGCCTTGTGGAAAATCAAGCACAAGTATGACAGTTACAGAAGGAGACAGGTAAGTTGCGTGCATTCTTTCTATGTTTGAGCGTAGATTTTTACAGTTTGCCAACAGTGGTTGTGACTTTCTCAATATTTTTATATTGACTCATTGCTTCCCATCATGCCATGGATGTTGATTTAGCCATTTTTTTTGCATTTATCAGTTAGAGGAGTCTGTAAACAAGCAAAAAAATATTCTGAGCCTTCTTTCCGTTCACAGCAATTGATAGTGGAGATGCAGCAAATGGCCAGTCGCCCATTTTCAACCCTCTCTGTGGAAATAGATCGAAAGTCTGATCCAGCTGCAGTTGACAAGAAGGATCACGTAGACTCAGTTCTCAGGAGAAGAAAGAAGGTGAGGAACCACTATTGGGTTTTATCTTATGGTAATACTATTTTAATGGATGTTGTTTTCAGTGGGGTTTGATAAGTCACTGGTTTAAAAAGTGTAAAGCTAAAAGTTTCAAATTTAACCCCTACACCTCCAGGAAGCACGTATAAATTTTAAATTCAAAGTATATCAGTAACGACAATTCCAAGATTTTCATAAATACAACTGTTTTCTTTTGCTGAAGGGACATTACTAAGCCATTCCACAAGTAAAGCATAGCAAAATAGGCTCTAGTCAATATTTCTTAAATGGATGGCAGTGAGGATGAAAATTGCTTTCACCGACTAGTCAGGATGGAATTCTGGTGCAGGAACTGTAATTTTGTGTGCTGGAGAAATAAGACTGAGAAATATAAAACTGGCTCTCATGAGAGATTTAGTGAAATTTTTATTCAGTTTTGACGGAAAATGATGTTCTGATGTGGCTAGAGATGGATGCTGAATATTGGACCCAGGTAAACATTTCAAGGAAGAGATTGAATTATGGAGAAATATTTAGCTACTAGGGAATCCTGTGGAAATTCAGACCCTTGAGACATAATTTTCAGTGGTTAAAGTTAAGTGTCTCCTGGTCATTTCAGCAACAGAAAGGTGTAAATATCCAGTGAGATTTCCAAACTCTGGACAAGTCAAGATTAGAAATCAAGAAGTTCTAAAAAGTGATATTGCTGTTGTGACTTGTCGTTTCCATCTCTTGTGCCCATTCTCCTCTGTGCCCATTCTCCTCATTGGACAACGGTAATTTCAAAACTTGTTTTACAGACTGCCAGTAAACCATCGGCAATCTCAATTGAACCCTTAGCTGACCACAAGGCAGCCATATTGACTCTCCTCATCCAGTTGCCCACTGGTGACTCCAACTACGCACCCAGTGGCCAGTCAGGGCTGGCTGTTGGCAGTGCTCTTGTTTCTATTGGTGGGTAATTTCATGTGTTCTTGTGGCAGTATATGTCATTAGCAGTTGAATGTATGCTCTGAATGGTATGGTGAAAATTGCTGTCATCGGTATGTCATTTTGGAATTCTGGTACTCTAATTTTATATGCTGAAGTGCATTTTGAAGCTTTACAAGTATACAAAGGGTTTACATTACACTTCAGTAGCAGTGATGCACATAAGTCTTACATGCACTGTTACGTACTGAGTAGGATTTTTATTTTTGTTAATTCTGTATTTAAATTCGTCATCTGAATGGAGGAGCGAAGCGGAGTGGAGGACAGATGACATGGACACATAGTCAGGCTGTGATTTTCTCGATTTTTACATAGATTACAGAAAGTTGCAGCGGCATAAGTACACAAAACTTGCATTCATGGTTGTCATGTTTGGATTTGGAAGCTGACTTTCAGGGTACTCAATTTTTATCATGGAAAAAAAAATATTATTCTCAAAAGACATGTTTGGACAGTTGAGGTTCACCATTTCTTAAAATCCAGATTGACACAACACAACTGTATTGTTAGTAATAATATGTGTATGATGATTTGTATAAAGATGAAGGAAAATTTATTAAATACTTCTGTGTGTTTTCATTTGCAGGTTCCAACAGAAAGCAGAGCTTAGAACACATCAAAGGTGAAAAACCAAAGATTCGTAAAAACCTGTCCTACAACCATCCCGACACATGTGCCTAGGATTCTTTCACTCTCATTCCTCTTGTACATAATTTGTATATTTAAAAGTTTCTTGTAAGACACTGTAAGCTTATTTTATGCCGGAATTAGTGTTGTCTTTCGTTGAACATACAACCTGCCTGCTTCCTGCCTGTTTGCAAACCTGGAAACAAGTTTAACATTTTGACTCAAACTCAGCCTGGCTCAGTATGCTTTGTTGTAACTCAAGAAATGCATTTTGCTTAAACTTTTGACAGAAGAGTTCTAGTTCAAGCCTTTAAAATAAATGCATTCAGCATAAGCTCTTCAGCTGCCTCTTCAGCTGTCTCTTCAGCTGTTCGAAGAACTCTCCACCTGTATCACTGCGTCTCTGATAAGTTTTAAGATACACCAATCCCACACAAACAAGATTTCAAATTGTGAGCTGTCTGATTCATGCTGGGCATGAGCCATTTGTGTGCATGAAAGTTGGTGTGGATGGATAGCACAGTCATTACAACATATTGCCTGTGTCAACAGATTTTTCCTATGGAGCCATATCATGCCCTGTTTGTCTTGGTGTGATTTTGTTCCATTTGTGAAAATCAGCACCATATATTTAAAAAGAAAGGCAAACTGAGATTCAGTCTCTGCATAACTTCAAGCAAGATCACATACAATAATCTCATTTGGAACTCAAAAGTAGGTCTTAATCCATGTGTTATATACATGGTAGGATGGAAATTTTTTTTTTGTCTTTGCTTATGTTGGTGCAAACGCAGTTTGAGTCACTAAGGTATAGTTGCAGTTCAATACATTGAATGTAATATAGGTTGATGAACAAGACTGCTTCAACGTGGAAACTTAAATCCTTAAAAAATATTTTTTATCCATTTAACCTGATTTCATGAAGCTGCCATTAGAGTGACACGTCATCATTAGAGCACAATATTCAGTAACTGGTTATGTTGACGAGGAGTAGCTGTCATGAAATAACGCCAACAGTGTCAAGGCTGGTTGTATCAAAAGTAATCTGAAATTCATGACCACATATCCTGATGTTCTGTGATCTTATGTTTTGATCTGTAATATTTAGGACCTTGTGCACAGGGCGGGGACAAATCTGTGTCAGCTGTGGCACATCTCACAGCTTAAATATGTTACCAGATCGGAAGTTCAGGTACTATGTTTAAGCTCTGAGAAGTGAAATTATAACGCGTTATTCTGTTGTACGCAGTGAAATGATCCTTCATTATTTTGTTTATGCTCTGATTTTGTTTTATTATAATTTGATATTGTAAAAGATTTCATATTAAATTGTCAACGTTAGATTCTTGGCATAGATCAGTATATGTTGAAGTGTGACGTGTCAGTGAAACAAAAGACAAAATGTTGGCATAGCATTTCACAGGGCAACTTATTGAGGGCCAGGCTGTCAAATCTCATGGAGTGTGTAGGGTACGCTATACCCAATTTTATGTTGCAGCAGTTGGTATCATTTCACAGATTAGAGGCTTTTAGCCATCTTGTTGGGTTAGAGCATAACACTTGTTCAAGAAAAGATTGATAACCCACTAACTGCCCAGAGTTCGGCTCTGGACATCCCTCTTTCCCCCTTCACAAAGATGGCCTGGCATGATGACATGTAGTTAGTATGCTGCTTTTCCTTTGCATTAAAATTTATGTAACTGATTGTTGGCTATGTCTGAATTCGCCAAAGATCTCAAATCTAATCTGTGAAACACATTTTAACTGACTGTATAATTTAACATGTTTACATCAGACAGTCGGTGGATCACACTGTATGTTGGCCCTGTTATCTGAGCAGTGATTCACTTCTGAAGCTAATGTTTCATCTGCTCCAGACCATAAAAGAACTGTCACACAGCCGTCCAGAGCTGCAAGAGAAAAATTTAAGTGAAAGCTAATGTAGAATTCCAACATCTTCTAGTAAAATGGCTTATCCTTGCCACAACCTTTTGAGAAAAATTAGTGGTTCTGTTTGAAAATAACTCTTTGCATCACCTATATTATTGTCAAGTTTCTGTTCTCTATTGAGGGCATTCAAAGATTTACAAAAATATTTTCTAGGGAGATAGATCATGAATTTGCAAAGAAGTGATTTTGATAAAAGGCATTAGAGTGTCTCCATCCTCTGTGTCAAAGAGGGTTTTGAGAAATTGGGAATTCTTGGTCTTGGTAGTCAGTGTGATCATGTGTTCAGATTCAGCCTACTCTAGTGATCATTGCAACACGGTGACACTAGACGAATTCTTTTATTTCAGTAATATATTTCTTAGGATAATGTGCTTCTGCTCTAACCTGACCATATTCGGGCTTTTACAGCTGCTGGCCAAATCATGCTGTTACCTCCAACTAGCAATTCTATGGCTGACATGAACCACAGAGTCTGATAGTGATAGTTATACCTGTGGATGCTGATGTAATGAATGTGTCCTTTGGTCCATCATTTCTGTGATTTTTTAATTAATGTCCTTCATGAGTTGCAATACCAATAGTCTATGTTATATCATGTATTAATGTACATATACTTTCTGTTATGTCATTTATCTGGACATTTGTTTACAAATGACCATATGAATTTAGGCAGGTGCATATAATTGGTGCAGCAATGATCATCATCTAACTATAAAAAAAATAGTCAAATCAGAAATCCTAGAACTGTTAGGACATTTTCTGGTATAGGAACAGTGAGCTGATATATTCATATTCATCAGCACTCAACAGAAGAACATTTTAGGAGCAAGGAATTGTGTAAAGCATAGTTTTCTGTGTTTGCAGTAAGACCACTTGTACTGTGCCTCGTGACTTTATCAATGGACTTGTTGTTTCTGCAACATCAGATGTATTGCTACTATTCTTGCAACTAAGCACAAATATGATCATCTACATCTGTCACTGACATGAATCCATCTTGTAATCAAATCAGAGATGTGTCTTGGAGATTAAAAGGGATTATTTATACTTTCATGGCATTTGAAAATTCCACTTTTAACACGTATCAGAACGCTGTGAATTGTGAATGTATCCCTTCTCTTTAAATTGCAAATGCTCTTGTTTGCATTACTGTATTAGTGGTTTTTTTTGGTTGTTGTTTTTTTTTTCTTTGTGAGGATCTGATTTTATTAAATTTAGTGAGTTTAGCTTGACTTAGAATATTACTCCCTGCTTTACTTATGAATATTACTCCCCACAAAACACGAGCTCCCTTCATGTGTGTTCTGAAGGCAGTAAATAGTGCCTAACTGGTCGCAGTGTGTACAGCCAAAGCATATGGAAAGTGCAGCAGCTTTTTGATTGTTTGGACTTGTGAGCTCATGTTGGGGGGGNGGGGGGGGGGGGTGACCCTAGACTTCAGTACTTGATGCAAGTTCACTAGAAGAAGAAGAAGATGATAAGCTAAATATTAATTTTTATTGACTGTTCTGTAACATCACTCCAGCGTACTCAAGACTTCTGCATGCATACAACATGAAAGCACGACCGTGTGGGTCTTGTGAAAATTAGATATTTATGACAAACAATTTCTGAACTTTCATAAACCTTAGACCCTCACAAAAAAAATAGTACATTTACAGTCATCAAGAGTCATGAGGAAACAGCAACATACACTGTAGTCATTTTGAGTATCCTCAATGTATATAGTGCATTTCATGATTAAGAGACAGATTACATTTCTCTGCCTCCAATGTGTATGTTGCACAGCACTTTGAAGATGGAAATTATGTACAATATGATCCAGTTGGACGGAATTGTGAAATTCTGTTTTGGCACAGGGGATTTTTGTAGGCTAGGAAAGCTGTCCAACTCTTTTGTCTCCAGGATGTTGATATTGAGAACATGATAAAATGAGTGGCACCGAGATGACAAAGTACAACTCTAACAACTTTGTTTTATCATTTTTAACACTGTGTGTCGGACAGCACAGTGACATGCTGGCTGGTCTGCGCTTTGGGAAGGTGCTGTTTGTGATGCTGTCTGGAAAACTAAAACTTACCAAAGGTAAAAAGAGACCTTTCCGGCCTCAGCTTAAGTCATGTAACTGCTAGACCTCAGGAGGGAGCCCAGACTTTTTTAGAAATTTTCATCAAGTTGAGACTCTCAAATGTCATCCCAGGCTTTTTCGTGAATTCACAATTTCTACATTTTAAATCATTGCCCATTATATAATGATCTAAGACTGGAACCCCTAAGAAAGTGTTGTTTCACAAGGTCACCTGAATTGTACATTTACTATATTATACCGTCCTGGTGCTGGTGATTCCATGTTTCAAATGAAGTACATAACACAATTTGTACTCATTTGCAATAGTATGTGTACTCATAATAATAATGTATTGTTAAATCGAATAGTTTTTTAATTATTATGTATCATAATATTGACCAGGTGCCTCTGATGTTTGACAGTGGTTAATGCTGTTAATGTTGCCTGTGAATTTAATGTAGGGGGTTTGTGAAGGCGGGGAGCTTGGAGGGGAGGGGGGGNGGGAGGGGGGGGGGGGCGGGGGAAGAGGACACCATCAAAGAGGACAAAGTCCATTTTCCAAATCATGAAATCAGTGAAGTAAAATGAGTGATATCATTTTGCCTCACAGTATAATTACAGTCTCTACAAAAGAAATATGTGTGAAACAAATGGAGTTTTGTTATTCTGAGAGAATGAAACTATTGCATTCTGCATCGTCTAATTTCTGTGAAGATGGACTTAGTCCTATACAAAACAAGACAAAATATGAAATAATTAGAAACATTACTTTCTCAGTGCCTGTTTGACAGCAGAGACGCCTACACTATATATTACTGATGATAAATTCTATCCTTCAATAGATCTCGAAATCATTGAATTTATTCTTTCACAATAATTTGTTGTACCAACTTGATTATTCTTGTACATTATATATATGTAATTATACCCATGGAGTGTATTTGTTGAACAAATATGACATATTTAAAGGCTTTTGTTTGTATTCATCTCATAAATGTATGATATATGATTGGAATGTGTTGCCAGTTACATAATACACAGCTTATCTTATAGCTGGCTGTAGCTGGCTGCATTTTTGTTAATTTTGTTCTGTTCTCTTGAGATTATTTCTTGTCAGCTGGACTTTTCTTGGAGTTTTTATTTTTAAAATTGCTGCATATTATTTTCTAGTTAAGACAGGGAGAGATGAGCAGAAATTGTCTAAGTTGCAGTGAAACAATTTAAAGCATAGTTGTGGACATGACTGATGCATTATTTTTTTTTTTTAGCCAAATTGAAGTTGCAGGTCAGCCCATTTATGTAATTCTTAGGAGGGACAAAAGACTCGAGCATGATAGATTCGGATTCCCTTTATTTCTCCAGGAAAAAAAAAATTGTCACCCAGTTATTTGTACATTAATTTGATGAACGGTTTCTTTTCATTGGCAGCACACTGGGAATTCTTCTCATAGAATGATATCATGCCCTCAGTTATGAGGGTTTGTTACATGGCCAAAACTGGAAGATGTTATAATCTTTACAATGTCTCTTTCTCCTGTTGAGTGTACTGTTTTGTTTTTTCATCTTTCTTGTCAGGCTTGGAGCAGGCTCCTTGCCACCTTGAATGTTTTAGGAGAGATCTGGAATTATTCAAACTACAACAAAATCATGTTTAAGTCGTGTGTTAGACTTTCAGAAGCAAGATGAAGTCAGTTTGCAAAACATGGCAGTTAAATGGGGAAGATGTTTCAGCACCCTCCTTCATGTAATGACACAGTCTTTGCTGCTTTATTACAAATCCTTTTGAACATGAAAGACATTGCAATTAAAGGAAATTGTAATAACCAGTGATTTTTGTATATATAAAATACAGTATTCCACTATCTGATAAATGTGTGATTAAGTGGAAGTTGCAATGGAAGCAAGTATGAGGGATCAGCTACTCTAGCATTTGCTCGAGTCAGTGCATTAGGGCACTATGAGAATGAACAAGAGTAACATAATTTGTATCAATCTAATAATTCTGAAATTCTTTCACCCAAGAGCTTTGTGTAATTTTGTAGATGTTGACACTGAATTTTCAGCTTATGTTTCAAGTTTGAAAATGTGATTTTTCCCATTTTCCATGGGCCTTTTCACATGAGGCCCTGGGATGCTTTGCTTAATTTTTTTGCATCTCAGTGCTTGATGAATTCACAAAGAAAAACTGCTTGTATTATTTGTTACAACTGAAACAAGTGAAACAAATTCGCAGTGATTTCTTACCATACTGTTAGGCAAGTGAACACGTGTTCAGGATTTACCCCAGGTAACCCTTTCACAACAAAGCTGAATGAAGGGAATCTTGTTTATAGCACATGAGAGTTATCAAGTACTGAAGGGGATCTTGTTTATAGCACATGAGAGATATCATTTACATTCCTCAGTTAACACTTGAACACGCTTGTTACAAAAATATCTTTATATTAAATTAGCACTGTTCAGAAACATTTGGCAAGTGTCAAAGCAATAGTAGTTGGTTGGCTTAGTCTCACTGGATATGCTTAAAACAATATAGTCTCTTCCAGCATCTCAAGGGTTTTGTAACAAGCGTGCTTGAGTTGCATATATTATTATAACAGTTATTGCTTTTAATATTCTGTTAGCAGCTTTCTGTGAAATAAAATGTTTGTGAAGCTTGCTTTCAGTTCTGATGCCACTGTACAGATGCTGTATACCTAATTTTTTTTTATCTTTCAAAGTTAAAAGTTGATCCTGTCAATTGTATTCATGAGATCTGCTTTCACAGCAACAATAAAAGTTTGTCTTGTATTACAAGTTTAAAGGAAGATAGTATTGGTAATGCACTGTGAGTTTCAAGGAAACTACTCAGAACCAAAAGAAACCAGTTACTTCCTGCAGTCCACCATATCCATTTCCATTCTCTGACGCATGAATTTTCATCCATGGTGGATAAGTACCATGCTGACTATATATCCATATATCCGTATGTTTGCCTGTATTTTTTACTGTGATTAAAAATTGAGGATGTGCAAAAAAAGTCAGTTAATATTGTAAGTCATCTCTTTATTTGTTGTCAGAATTTCCAGCTTTTCTGAGTTTTCCAGCACATTATTTTCAATATTTTTGTATTTGTTTTTAGTTGACTCTCAGTATCCTCACAGCGAAAACTTCTAAGATTACTGCACTTGAAACTTTATAGTAGTTTGGATTTGTGTGCCACAGATCAAGCTTTTGTTTGGAAAACCTCTGCTTTCAGATTGTGGTATTTTACTCCACTCTATCATTATAAGGACGTAAACAGATCATGAATTTCACTGACTGATGGTAGTCTAGTAGCCAAACCAAAGAGTCATCTGTGATTGAAACAGTCAGGAATTTCGTTGTCCGTGGACTATTCTGTTAGACCATTGTGAAACTATGGTTAGGAAATCTTGTGAGAGCAGCTGTACTGATGACCTTTTATAATGTAGTAAAGGGGGGCTCTGAATTAGTTTTTCTGAATTAAGGGAAGACAAATCCTTTTTCCATAGACTGTAATGTAGAATGCACAGAAAGCAACACATGATTGTAAGATCATTGAAATATCTATGCAAAATTGCGCAGCAAAGTGGTGCAGTATTCCAGAACAGCTGTTATTTATGATAGCATGTGGAGTATCACAGAAGATTTCACCCAATTCTCACAAAGACATCTAGGCATGTTCATATATCTAGGCTTTTCCTGCCCAAAGTAACTTTGTATCAAGACAAAAAAATCCAGAAAACCCTATGTATGGATACGCACAGAGATATGTCTAAGAGAATTCAGTGAAAAAAAAACACCCTTAGGTACGAAGATGCCAGTGTTTTTTTCACTGTTGGCTATATAAGGTTTTACACCTCTCGTTAACTTAGCAAGGGGTCTCATACCAAATACTTTCAAACATGTTGTTTAGCTCTTCCTCCAAATTCTGACACAAAGAAAAGTGCCCCTAAACCAATTAGAAGTTGAGAACTTAGGCAGTGAAGCAGGCTTCCTATTATTTTAGGCTTTTTCACTCCGTAGGCAGTGTAACCTTCACTATCCAATATTTTGCATGGAAACTTCAAGGCTCTTAAGGTGGTGAGTTGTACGCCATGTTCTCTGCATAACAACCTATAGAAAAGAGTCATATTTCTCCTTAATATTATTCATGTCAACTATTGTTCATGTGATCCCATTTTGCAAAAAGGTATCTTTCTGTGGATGAAACAAAGAGTTGAATTTTATTGTTGCAAGTTGCTTTGTTTAAAGTGGGACATGTCTGCATGATTTTTCTTTGCATTTCTACGGCTGTACCCTTGGTAGCTGCTAGGATAGATTACTGGATATGAAACTGTTCAAGCTAATAATTTGTGTACATGAGTGGTTCCGATTCTACATGATAATAGATGTTATAATCTAGGGATATTCATTCCACTGACAAATGTGGGGACGTTTTTTGTTTTCCATCTATGACTTGCAACTTCTGAGCTTTCTTTTAAGGATGCTCATGAGGCAGAAAATTTTAGATGCAGTGGTAACATCTGAGAAATTCTGAAAATTGCCTATTTTGGCGTGAAGAAAATAGCCTAAAGAGGCCATAATTGTATTGTTGGATTATAATCTGTCTCTTAGATTCGTCTGGAATTGTCTCTGCAACTCTTCTTTGCAAAATGTGACTTGGTACACCTCTGTTCATAATTTCTTGTGCATTGTCAGATTCTGTTGTGATTTTATTGTCATTGATGTACAATGTTTAAGAAAAAAAATGTATCAAGACAAACTGTTGTTGCATCATCGAATAAAGTCTGATCTTATGTGATTGAAACAAAGCGACTTGACTTTTTCTGTGTGTTAAACAGTGTAATTTCTGTTTTCACTGTTGTCTTATGACTGCTCGATTTAACAAGAATTTAACTGAACAACTGGATCTCTGCTTAGTCATGCAATTTTTGGAAAGTAGAAAATCATATTAATATGCTTATTGAGGGTAAGTTATATATAACGTTGTTCATTGCAGGACAGATTTTTTTCTCTTCTTTTGGTGTTATGATTTTGCTCAGACTGAAAATGAGAGACATTCAAAGATTTTGTCAGTTGTCACATTTTTACCATTTAACCTGCCTCCTTCTCTATCATAGTAAAAGGATTTTAAGATGTTGGAGATATGAAGACACTGGCATTATTCATTTTTTTTTTTTTTAATCAGATCGTGTATTTATGCTGAGCACCAGGTGATGGTCTCGCTTCGCTCACGTTGATCTGGCACTGATGCCCTGTACAGCGCCTTTGCGTTGATTCAGGACTGATGCCCGGCTGAGTGTCTTTGTGTCGAGCCTACCAGTGCCAACGGCAATACTTTGCTACCATGACATAGCCCTAAAGGTATGAAGATGCCAATAGCACCTGGCATTTTGATATGCAATTTTAAATAGTCCCTATAAAATCAGAAAACTGGTCATGAGAGGGGGGAGGGCTGGATTTTAACTTCAAAGGCTCAGATAGATGCAGATACATGTGTAGACTCAGAATAGGTGAGGTTAAGTCACTCAAGTACATCTGAATCGAAAGACGGTTGACAGCTGGAACGAAAAGGGAAGACTTCAACAAAGATCAGTCCTTCACACTGCCAGCCAATTGGCAGAACATCACCACTTGTCTGATGACAGAGAAGGAATAACACAAGTAGATAAAAACAGACAACCAAATGACTGTCTTCAAAAACCAGAAATTAGACTGAACCTTTTCCAACAGCCAAATCAACAAGAGCTCAGACCCAAACACTCTTAAATCAATAACCCTAGAGACCATCGACAACTATTCAAAAGACTGGATCCATATCTACACTGATCGATGAGCCTTTAAAGCCACTGTGAATGCAAGTTATGGAATATGGCTCAAATACCCAAGTGGCAAAACAGAAGAGCTCTATAGTTCTTGTGGATCTGTAAGCTGAAACTACTGTGCCGAACAGAGAGCCATTAACAGATCCTCCCAACATCTGATGACTGTCTTCTCAGAAAATCATACCGAAAGAAACAATATAGTTCTATTTCCTGACTCCAAATCAACCTTACAGGCTCTTGAAAGTGAGGAAGGTGGAAACTATGAGATGTCCCAAATGAGTGTACAGTTAGATCAACTCATTACAATGTTTGATATATGAGAGTTGTGCTACAGTGGATCCCACGCCACTCTGGAATTCATGGAAATGAAATAGCTGACACCCTGGCCAAGCTAGGCACTACCCTACCACAGTCTGCAATTCAAGTAGACTATGCCACAGTAAGAACTATCCTCCATTCTAACTTCAGAGAGCAGTGACTGAACTCGTGGGCCAGAGGAACAACAGGAAGAGCATTGTACAACCGTATGAATAAACCAGACCCGGCAGATAACATCAACGTACTGGAGAGAAGAGAACAAGTACCGGGTAGCCATATTTCGCCTATGAAGCCAGCATGTTCAACTGAACTACCACCTCAATAGGATACAACCCCAGATAGCAGCAGTATGCCCCCTGTGCCCATACCACCACGAGACAGTGAACCACCACCCTTTTCACTGTCCTGGACTGGCTGACCTGAGAAACCTTCTCCTTCCTCCCAACCCTGGTGTGCACAATACACTTTACAGCACCACGCAACAACTGAGGCAAACCGCTAGACAGTCCAGGGTTGGGCAGATCTGAGAGCAAATGATTTTATTTTATTTGATGAATTTAAAAGATCTGAAAGAAGTAAAAGAATTTTACAACCACCAGCAAGAACTGAGAGATATCGTAGGTCATTCGTGCCTTTGGCATCAGGAAGGCTCAGGTCTAGCAGTTTGTGAACAGTGTGTGTGAGTGGTGTGTGTGTGTGTGTGTGTGTGTG
>JAWQUT010000018.1:3207770-3218177 GCA_033807755.1 Ellobium chinense | reverse complement strand
AGGGGGGAGTGGAGTAATTGGAGAAAAGAAAATATAAGAAAGAATAAACACAGGAAGTACCGAATATGTTGATTGACGGAAGATTGGGGAGGGTGGGATTAGATATATATGGCGCCATTTTAGAGGTGAAGAGATAAAAATGTTGGGTGTAAAATTTTACTTCGGCCTCGGGCATATCGACCAGGCAGACTTGCAAGCAGGCAGGAGTGGTGATACTGTCTGAATGCCTTTTAATATGTCTGTTACATAGGGTGGCATTGATTGTCTGGTTTACAAAAACTGCAGTCTCCAAACTTAGCAACGATTTCGGTCGTTTTATTATGGATGACATTTGTGCCTTGAATAAGGTGAGGTATCGAGATGGTTGGTGAGCCACCGAGACTGAAAGATCCAGATTTGTACTGATGAAATGAATTTCCCACATCCCAGTCCTTCACAGTGGGATAATCTCTCTCTCTCTCTCTCTCTCTCTTTTCTCTCTCTCTCTCTCTTTCTCTCTCTCTCTCTCTCTCTCTCTCTCTCTTTTCTCTCTCTTTCTCTCTCTCTTTCTCTCTCTCTCTCTCTCTCTCTCTCTCTCTTACTGGGATCATTGGAGATGTTGTTAAACAAAAAATGTATGAAAACAAGAATTCATTATATTAGGTTTAATAAGAAGTACAATAAGACGAGAAGGATTTTCTTCTTCTTGTTGGTGTCGTTATTGTTGTTACTGATTTTTCCAGAAAGATGACGTTGATTACGTCTTTACATCAGCTATTTCTCGTGACGGAAGCCCCCCCCCCCCCCCCCCNCACCCGAGAGATAACCCGGTCCACTGTAACCGAATTATATTTTCCTTCCTGAACAGAGCCTCTACATTCCTCATAGATAGTATAGTATCCTAAACAGAGTCCCAGTTTGAATTGTGGTCCGTGGATCCTGGGAGCAGTAACTTGTGACTCGAGTCTAGGATCTAACCTAGATTTTTAAGTTCTTTGAGTCGTGTCAGTGCGTCATTTGCATTCAACACATTGTCATGCTCTGCAGACCAGATCCAAGTGCGGCTGAGACAGAAGGGTATTATTCATACCTTTTTGAGTAGGGAATTTTTTTCTCGAACAAACGCGTCTGTGAGATAGAGGGGTTTAACTTCAAGCAGGTCAAGTACCCTGAGGTATGCACCGGAAATTTGCCGACATGGACGGCAAGAATTGACACATGCATACACGTGTTCCTGGTCTGTGATAACAGGAAGCAGATGAATGTTTCTTGCTCCAGTCCTGATTTGCAATCCACTCTTATGCACCATAACCCCTCCCCTCTCTCTCTCTCTCTCCTCCTTTCTCCCCCCGCCCCCTCCCCCTCGCTTGTCTCATGTTCACCCAACCCTACCCTTTTTATTTCGGGCAGTAGTAATGAAGTTTAATCTTTTTTTTAATTTATCTGGTCTGTTATAGATTTTTTATAGACTTCTGATCCAGGTGAGATACTTATTAGTAGGTACTGACACCAGCAGTGTTTATGTCTGTATGTTTGTTTTTATATCGAGACGGTTGTATAAATGATGAAAGATTGATATTAACAGTCAACATTTTTTTTTAATGTCGAGACTGACACATATTTTTCGGAAATTTAGTATCGGAAATTGTGTGGTAAGCGTGTCAGTGTAACAAAACTAACATTGACATAAACTTTAGAAAAAATGAGAACAACAAAATCAAAGAAAATGAACAGAAACTGCCCTACATTAAAAGCTTTTACTTCGGATGACTTTTCTGTTAGCTGGAATCAGCTTTCTTTTCCGGACGAGCCTTTTTTTTTCTTTCTTTTTTGTTTGTTTGTTTGTAACCTAAAATATTTCCATTGTTTCGTTGTGCAGTGATCACTCAAGCAGAGTTTTGTTACTTATCAAGTATAACTCAAGAGTAGCAGTAGTAAGTTAACTAACTTTACTGCACTGATTTGCAGTGGGTTTCCTCTTTTAGATTATTTTCTTCCTTTGCTAAAGATTGTTTATGATATTATATGTCGTAAACTGGCTTCTGTGTTTGTGAATAAAAAACGTGCATTTATTTCCAACTCGCACGGGTAAAATGTACGTAATATCCCGTCCCCGTAGAGTTAAGTTACGCTAGTTTCTAGGCTGACAGTAATAGACGTAGATTATGTACATATTGATCTCTGGCATAACAGTTTATTACACCTTCTCTCCCCCTTTTTTTTTGTATTTTGTCCTTTAGAAAATGTGTCGCTTTCACTGGTTGTGTTAACATTACTTTTTTTTTTTCCCATCATTTTAGCTCCCCCCCCCTTTCTTGTTTAAAAAAATAAAAAAACCTGTCATCATTAATTACCCCCCTCGTCCCCCTTTCGCAAAAATTGTTGTATCCAGTTATGCCGCTTTGCGGACTTACAAGGCCCTGTGCTGTTGTCAGGTTGGCTCTTAACGGGCCAAATTTGGCTACTTGAGGGTTGCTTGGCGGTTTTGTTTTTTTTATAACCGCATCGCCGGTTGGATACTTTTTGGCAATTTTTAATTCAAAGAATTCAGTTTTGGTGTCATATCTTTACAGTTTCTCATCATTTCGAAAACCTGGGCGAAGATAACCTTGAGTGCAGATTTCAAAAGTGAGATGAGATATTCTTTATGTCATTGGTCGGCTATCTCATCTCACCTCTCCGCTTTTCACGCTTCTGTATAATTGTGTATTCTGTGGTGAGGCTTACAATCACTTGGGTACTTTCTGGTTCCTTTTGAAAATTTTGATGGCGCTTTTTCGAGTTAAGTTTGGTTTGGCTTCTTCATAAAATCTGACACAGCAACACTGAGGCCACCAAGCAGTTTCATCATGGCTTCATGTAACTTTTAACAGCGGCACTTGTCACCTACTTGTCTCAGGTCGTGGTTTCTTACATCCGGGATGAACGGAAACCGTTCATGCACAGTTGTAATGAACTGTTTCTGCGTGTTTATTCATCCCTTTTTTTTAAGATTACAGCCATGTTCACGAAACATATTTAATTTATCAGTTCAGGGTAGAACTGTTAGTACATTTCCCATAAACGGTGTTTTGCGCGGGACCAGTTGTGATACTGGATCTAAGAAGCTTTCAAGTGAGAGCCATAAAAATCTTTGAAGGTCATAATGGGTCGAAACTGGGAGAAGGAAGGGTATCGCAACGCGAGTTTAACATGATTGTAACCCTCACCTCCGGGCTCCGAAAATAATGCATCGGGGNGGGGGGGGGGGGGGGGGGGGTGAGAGGGGGGAACGGGTTCAGCAAGACCACCTTTTACAATCTGAAAAAATGCGAAGGCGATATCTATGGCGAGGTAGTCCGCCCTTTCTCTCTTTCCCCTCTCCCCTTCCCCTTCCGCAGCGGAACGTGACGAGCTTTTAATTTTACCCAACTCATTCTCTTGTCCCACTCTCAGACTCACGTCTTTCCCTCCTTCCATCTTTCCTTCCATACTTCCCATCTGGGATTTACCGTTAGTTAATAATTATTTTATCACGTGTGTTAGAGAAAAGGCCTAGTCGTCAAGAGCTGGCCTTGGTACGAGCTGCCTAATCCGGATGCAAAATTTCAACAAAGAATGTCTCTGTGCTAGATCCAGTATACACATGCTTTAGTTTCATGATCACTGCAATACAATAATGAGTCACCTTCTCTTGCGAAAGTATGTAATAAATGCATACTACATGCACATGTACTGCTCAGTGCGGATACGTCATCTAGTCACGTGGCTTTACACATGTATGATTAATGCTGTATTGTCAGGAACTTTACATTTTTTGTAATGTTTTTGGGAAATGCATTCTTCACAGGGTCATTTCTTGAGAAGCCGTCTAGGTAGTGAATTGTTCGTGCAAGCACGAGGACGGCTTGAAGGCACAGCCCCGACGTCACCTGCCCAGTCCTGTGACTGAATTTTGTCACTGTTTGGCTGCCAGGCAGCACAGCAATGCAGCGAATGTTTACTGTAATTCAACCCGAAACAGCGAACTAAAGGATTAAGTTTTTCACTTGAAAACAGCGAACATGAAGACAATAGCCAGATGGGCGATTCTAATAGCGAATACTCTGTGGTAGATCGGGTCATGTATCGGTTACTCGATTTCAGTGGTCACCACAGAATTGGTGGTTACCGTGGGAAAGTGTAATAAGGTTTCGAGTGAGGAGGATGACTTATTGGAGGTGGCACTCTGTTCACTGGTCTAAAAATCGTTTACATTGATAACAGCGGACCATCCAATTAAGTAGATAAAAAGAGAAAAGTCTAGTAGATGCTGACCGAAGGAGCCATAGTCTAGTTCGCATTTTCTCGTCTCGCATTTTTGAGAAGGTTGTGACACCATTAGATTTAACCGCTCACATTCACATTAGACTAGACTATATCTGTTGCTAGGGACCTTTGTACACCTACCGAAGTACACGTTTCTTTTTTAAAATTATAAATGCAGACACTGTTGTGACTTTGTGTAGTCGGACCGTAATATTATGTGATTACTTTCGTGCATTTATCAGGCGCTGATGGCGTTTTGCGAGGTGTTTATGTAGACTAGGTGGATGCCGCAACTACATACAGTGATATTTCGTGTACGTTCTCGGAGATGCTCTAAGTCCTACTTCCACCTCCCCGTGGTGAGCAGGGGGCAACAAATAATTTGTTGAAAATTACACACAGCAAATTATTTGGCAGACGGAAGACGTATCGACTACACACTACAGGGATCGACAACTAACTATAGATATCGAAAATGCTCTTATTAAAAAAAAAAGTTCGCTGTTTTGATGTTCGCTGTTTTGCTGTGATTTCGAAATCACTGAGGCGAAAAGTTTTGTGGTTCTTCGGGCTGCCAAGGCACAATCATGAACTGGGACTCAGGATCCAGAGGGGGAGGGTGGGATCTCAGACCCGGATAAAAATATGATATGTCATGAATGTTTATAATCTGTTCCTGTCCCGTCGAATACTATATTGTCTGCTTATGTTTCATAGCTGTGGTCTGGGTTTATGTCAGGTAAACTTGTTAAATTTGTAATTTTTAAAGCCCCGAGTAGGTATATGGTCTTATGATTATGAGCCTGTACTATCAGGTCTAGTGAAATAGCTTAAAGGTAAGTGCCCACCCGCCCTTTTTTTTGTTTCTCCTTTTGGCCTCGCTTAATGACGGAACACATAGGTGATCTGATGACAGCTCCTGTTTCTCTCAGTCGGAAGCAGTTTTGAAGTGGCCTATAGAGAATGTGCTCTATCGAAGCTTGTTATAAAGTAACCTACAAGAAGATGCTCTTTTACGGTATCAATAATATAGTAGCCCTAAAATGACATCCCCGTTCTTCTTCATCGCAGTCTGTTTTGAAGTAACCTGCGGAGAACGCGTTCTATTGAGATCTAAACTTTGATCTTTGGTAGTTTCTCCCTAGTGAATAGACTTTTTTTTTTTTTGGTGAATTTGTTCAACCCTGTCATGCAGAGATTTCACACTTTCTCAAGAACTTTTTTTGCTCGTTTCCGTCCTACCCTCCTACACAACATTCTTGAAGGAACCATTCAACAACAGCTTACTTGAGCTTACACACACAATCCAGGATCTGATATTCATTTCAAGGGCTTAGGTTAGGGCTTTTGACCTTGACCTCAGAATGGCGACAAGTAAAGAGATTTTACACTTTGAGTTTTGTCATAGACTGAAATAGAAGGAAAAATATGTTTGGATCGCTGGCAGTATCATCGTAACATTTCACTTCCACACTGAGACATGGCCGCTCACGAATTCCTTCCAGTTACTGTGTTCTCTGTTTTATTATGTGTGCAAATGTATTTGTTAGTGGTGATGGTGACTTTTGAGTGATTGAAAGGAGAAATATCAAGAAAGTTCAGGATAAGCCGTTATTTTGCCTTAAGAGGAAAGGTTAGTACTTATTAAGTTATTTTCAGCTGTGTATGTGCGCGTTTGAGGAGTTAGGTGATTTTCAGTTCTGTCTGTCTCTCAGCCTGTCTGTCTGTCTGTCTGTCTGTCTGTCTCTCTGTCTGTCTGTCTCTCTGTCTGTCTGTCTGTCTCTCTGTCTGTCTGTCTCTCTCTCTCTCTCTCTCTCTCTCTCTCTCCCTCTCTCTCTCCCCCCCTCCCTCCTCAGTAACACGATTACACATGCATCCTCGGGAGCACCGCGGAGTAGCGACTATTACGTAATAATTCCCCTCCGGCAATCACTTGCCGACACAGCGGAGTAGCGACCACATATCTATGGTCTCAGCGAAAATACGGTATCGATACTAGCCGATGTCATATTACTGGGAAAAAAAAAGTTAGTACTGTTCATCCAAAGTACTTCAAGACTGTTATTTTCATTAGTTTATTGTACATGTTAAAAATATTCTGACATGCTAACAGTAGCAAGGCTGAGTTCAGGTTGATAACACTGTTAAAACAGCTCAGTACATTTTGTACTATAAATACAGAACCTTGATTGGAAAGAATCATCTCCTCTCTCACAAAATGGAAACTTACACGACAAGGCTCGGTGCTACAGGACTTATATAAATCAGTACAGATTTCGCCGAGACAGGGCCAGTAAAACATCACAGATGTGGCGTTGCTGCGACACCAAGTGCAAGGCAAGATGCGCGACAAATCTTGAGATGTCAACAATAGTGAACCAGCCAACAGAAGACAATCATTCTGCCGAGGACCAAAACTCCATCATTAAACATAAAGTGAGAGCTGCATGGAAGAAAAAAGTTGTTGACGAACTGAACGAACGAGCCAGCAAGATTGTCTGCACCGAGGCCAGCAGGTTCTCAACTTTGGACTACTCTGACGTCAAGAATTTGACTGACTGTGTACAGAGCCCGCTTGAAGATACGGCCAAAGCTTCCGTCAAATAAAGAAGAAGTCTTCACAGCACTAAGCCAGTATGACAGTTTAAACGACAGTATCAAACTCTACTCATACCGAAAATATTATGCTATCGAACGAAGAGAACCTGCGCCACCTTCGGTCATCTGAGCAACTTTATGGAGACGGAAACTTCAAGCATTGTCCCAAGTTTTTTTACCAGCTGTATGTTCTCCATGCGCTTGTGAATGGCCTCTATACAGCATGCGCCTTCTTCATCTTGCCAAACAAGACAAAAAAACCGTACATGAACATGCTAAGAAAATTATCAGAGGTTTGCGATCCCTCTGGATTCAAGAGAGTACACGTGGATCTGGAGATAGCAATGCACTCTGCCACTGGAACAGTCTGGCCACATACAGAGATTAAGGCATGCCAGTTCCACGTAGCCCAAGCCTGGTTTAGGAATATTCAAGCAACAGGCCTTGCAGGAGAGTACAAGGACCCCGAATCTGAAACTGGAAGATGGTTAAAGCTGTTTTTCGCTCTTCCTGCCCTTTCAGCTCATGAATTAGAGGACTGTTTCACTTTTACACTGATGCCGACGCTCCAGAAAACTCCCAGTCACACAAATTTGCTGATTATATATTAAAAAACTACATTGCAGATCACCCCGATTTCCCATCAACCATGTGGACCAGCATCGAAGTACATGTAATCGCCACAGTCCAGTATCGAGTGATACCCTAGACAATAGATTAGGCAGTCGCTACTCCGCTGCGAATATTTCTTTGAGCTTTTAACAATAGGCAGAATAATAGTCGCTACTCCGCAGTGCAGCCGCATCCTCCAGTTCCGCTCATTCTATCTTTTATCGTTGCTTCCTGCCTCATCCCACACATGCACACAAAAAACCCACGTTCACTGTCAGTCAACCTGTAACAAACACGACCGGTACTCGCCCATCCTATCCACGCCCTTCCTCTCCAGTACCTCCACCCTCCTCTCCGCAGCCTCCACTCTCACACATGACTGGTACAAACCGTACACAACAAAACAAAAATAAATGAACAGACACATTCCAAGAATCCAATATTAAGTAGGAATGGAAAATACCAGAGAACAACATTTCGATATTTTTGTAAGTGAAGTCACAGGGGCTGATGAATAATTTTTATGTCTTTGATTATTTAAAACTTCCCCGATTAACAAACACGCGCGAGGGCAAGCTGCTTGTTTCACCCTTCAGTATCAAAGTCCAACGCCATGTCATGTATTCTGCCCCTGCACAGAGGTCAGAGGTCAGGTCCATGGTAGGGTTGGAGCTCTTGGGTTTTGTTTTGTTTTTTTCCCTCGTTCTTGGCTTTCTTCGCGATTTTGAATTATTCCTCACTCAAACTTCCATCTATTGTTATGTTTTAAATCTCGCTGTGGAAGATTTTTTTTTTGGTTGTTTTTGCATTTCTGTATAGAAGCTATAAGTCTGTACAATAAAGCTGAGACTAGAAATTAATCGTGACTTTCAAGTTTCGTCGCATTTTATGTCCTGTTTCACCGTTCTGCGAGACTGAACTTTTAGTTTTGTTGGTGTTTTTTTTTTGTTCTGAAAGGGATGTAATACACATAATAGATATATTTTCGGAATCATACAGAAAGAGTAGGGCTAGAAACCTGATATTTTTTGAATGCAGTATTCTCACTTATTCTGTATACAAAGTTTCGTTTTCATGGACCAAGAATCAAAGCAGTTTTTCCACATTACAGGAGTCAAGGTCAACTTTCAATTCCACACGCGTCATGCCACTTCAAGGAACTAAAACTTTTTATTCCACGAAGTTTTTCTTACACTGTGTGGATCAGAAAGCAGACACACGGTGCTAGGGCGGGTGAATATATGGGAAATGGGGCAACAAGTGGACGTTATCCTTCGTCAAAACATCAAGTGTGGCTATCGCAGTGTGTGCACTGGAATTGTGGTGCTACAGTAGTCCTCAGAGACCGGTTTTCGGACGACACTATGTATGTTTAGACCGGTTTTCGGGCGACACTATATCCGTTTAGACCGGTTTTCGGACGACACTATGTCCGTTTAGACCGGTTTTCGGGCGACACCATGTCCGTTTTGGAACACCACGGGAATGCGGTAATGTGCACACCAGTCTGCATTAAATGTGCGTTGTCCTTAAGAGGTACAGGATGTATAATGTCGACACATATTATCCCCTTGAACTGAAAAAAGGCCATCATTTGGTCCACGACTCTTCTTCTGCGCTTGAACTTCACAGGGGGATTTCCCCTACAAAAGAGCCACAGTTGGGACTGTCACTTTGTTTTGAGGTCATACTGGTACTGTATATTCGTGTTTCGTCACCTGTGATAATTTTTTCTATCGCTTTGGAATGTCCCTCTTTAAAGCGTGTTTACATATACTGGCTCAAGTCACTTGCTGGTCTTTTTGTTGCTCAGTTAACAGGCGGGGCGGCACCCATCTGCCTGAAACCTTCCTGATCGTTCAGGTCTTTGACACCTATTGTTTTTTCTTCTTTTGGTCTTATTAACATGTTGTATTATTCTACACATACCACTGTGATTTCAGGAAATTTCTTCCATGGAGGTTAAAGTACTTCTTTTGCCCGATCTTTTAACGGGAAGAAAAAGGGGGGTCAACGCTCAAAATTTTTCACAAATGTCTTTTGAAAAAGATCACCTCGAATTCTGATTTGGTCCCCAATTTTTCATTTGGCTGGTTTTGACCGCGTGCGAATGCAGAGGCCTACACACTTTTTTTTTTTTTTTTACCTAGAAGGCTCAAATTGGACTTGAAACTTTAAAATTGGATGCTTTATTTAGATCACAGGTCATTTTACACATTTCTACACTCTGACACTGGCTGGCAGGGTCCCCTAAGAAAGCGGGATTTTATATATTAGCGGATTAATTGGGTTGTACACAGTGATTTGCCCCTCTAATAGGTGTCAGAAACCTTAAGATGTTCGTCAAGATTAAATGGACACTAGGTGATGACAGGCTCAATGACTGCTCTGTCTTTTGATAAGTAATTTTAGAGTCTGACTTTAGTAACTTCTCTACAGCTGCAATGGATTCTTGAGCAACAACCTGAGAGGTTTTTATGTTCTACGCTCATCTTTCAAGGAATGCCTATCAGTTACCACGCTGATATTCTCCGTACCAAGAAGTACTTGACTGATGACTAATGGGACAGAGTGTCCAAAAAGATTATGCAAAGTTTGATGGCAGTCGGATGGAGAAAATCTTATTAAACAATCATAAAAAAATCATCACCACAAAACCATATTCGAGCTTCATGAAGAATTCGCCCACCTGACTCAGCTGACGGTCTTTTGCCGTTCGTAATTTGTGAACTTCGATATCTGTGGCGTTACAAATTCGTGGAAATTCCCTATTTGTGTTATTCATGCATGTTTAAAGGGAACAAAAAATTCTAGCCTTATTCTTTCTATACGATTCCGGAAACAGATCTAATATGCCTCGTAGAAGGGGAAAGGAAGGGGTCTTGATGGCGACCACAGCACTCGGGCGCTTTGTGGTTTCCATTTTGCTGT
>JAWQUT010000018.1:3142367-3198990 GCA_033807755.1 Ellobium chinense | reverse complement strand
GTGTGTGTGTGTGTGGAAGTATGTGCGTGTGTATGTGTGATAGCGAGGGAGTGTGTGTGTTTGCAGATACTGTATTTATGTTTTGTAAGCACACTGTAACAAGGCAAATGTCCCTTTGTGGACAAATAAAGTTATCCTTATCCTTGAGTTATCCCTGCGTGATTTGTCAGCGTTTTCGTGTCCTACTCGCTATGCAAGACAGCTCTCACTTCAGTCTAGGCTTACATGACGCACGCCCTGGAATAGCGCTCGTTTTCGCTAATCGGAAATGCGACCTAGAATATTAATACAGTGTACATGCATGTTTGATGTTGTTATGGTCTGTTATTGTGTGTGTGTGTGTGTGTGTGTGTGTGTGTGTGTGACAGAGAGAGAGAGAGAGAGAAAATGTCGCGGTACAGTTGTTATTATATGACCTTTTTAATTGGTACTCGTTGTTGGTGTACTTTTGTGTTTGAAAGTTGCATTCATTTTACAGATCAGATAAGTTATAATAATTTTCTCACTCTTACCTACCTACCTACCTACCTACCTACCTACCTACCTACCTACCTACCTATCTATCTATCTATCTATCTATCTATCTATCTATCTATCTATCTATCTATCTATCTATCTATCTATCTATCTATCTATCTATCTGCCTGCGTCCATGATTGTCTGTCTTGTCTGTTTTTATGGATTATATATAAGAGAGAACGTCTTTGCGCAGCCACCTTTGAATGTGATGGTTTCGTCTCCTATTCTGCCCTCGTTTCTACCTGTCCTAGTGTGACCTAAAAAATAATGGGTTCACCCCATCGAGGTATCGCAGCATGCCAGCACTGTTATAATAAAGTAGGGCGGGGACAATCACGAGTTGGGTTGGCATAGTTTATACTAGCCTAGCTTTTCTAGTTGCAAGAAAGCGAGGAGTCGAGGAGTGCCGTTTCCTCGAAATCGGAGCAATCGTGCACAGCCTTCGTAGCCTAGTCTACTGGGCTTTCGCGTGATTCATGAAAAGAGGAGAGAGAGGCCAAACGCAGCCAGTCACCACAACTATCATAGCCGATGAACTTCAGTATAATTTTGCCTAGCCAGCACAGTGTACACAGCGGATTATGACTGCACAATATCGTGATTAGCATTACCTGTAAGCAGCTTCATCATTAAATCAACATGGAGATGAATTAGTCTATCATTTTGGTGATCCATCGCGATATTTTCGCGCAGCAGACTACACGTAGAGGCTTAGATCAAAGAGTTTCCAATTTGCCCAGACCAATTGACAGACAGTGAATCTTGTTGGCGACTGTTGCGGAGTAACTGGATAATCGGCATTCCACATCTGTATAAGAACAGGCCGGGTGACACATGGTTACGGTTGTTCTTAAGTTGCTAAGTGAAGTTCATTCTATTTTATCCCGTTCTTTTTTTGTAAGCAAGCTAGATAATGAGGTATTTTGAGACGGGTCAATTACACCACGTGATCTAGGGATTGCTAGACTATTTTGATAAATGACGAGTAATCATACATGAGCAGAGCATGTAAACAAACCAACGTGTGAGCAAGATTTCCTAGGTCACGTGATGGAGCTGAAAATACCTAATTATTTTATTGTTTTCTTTACTTTTCATGCATGTGTTTTGTGTTTAGAAATGCATTGTGAGGGGATTTCTGATAACTTGTGCAAGTGGAAGGAAATTAGATGTTTGTTTTTGAGTATCGCTGAACAGTTGGAATGATCCAGGAATGGGACCGATTTAGTGGCTTCTCTATGACTAAAAAATGAACTGAACTGATGCAAGAGCGGTTCTGTCCCTTGAGAGTGGAGATTGCTGAATAATGTAGATGACAGTCTTGTCCGGCATGTAGCATGGTCTTAGTTTATTTGAGTTTCCTTGTGATCACGATATCAGCTGAGATCACTTGGAAAATCCCCAGAATATCTTTTACATCTTTCTCTGAGTTATGAGTGCAGTTGTTAACTTTGTGAATACCTCAGATACGTAAGAAAGGGTGAAGAACACCGGACGCTAGTTTGAGCTAACCACTGAGAAGAATAGGACGACGCCTGACACAGCTGCGTTACTGTGGAAGGGGACCTGTCTTACATTGATCAGTGCTTATTCTGTTATTTTCAGACTTTTCCACCCTTAAAGAAGTGCACTGGTGTGCTAGCAGTGTTTATGATTATCTTTTACTTTAGACGGTGCTAAATATGTAAGCACATGAACTGAGGACTGGTAATGTTGTGATGACGTCATAATCTTAATGCTTTATTCAGATGGTGAAAGAGCGATCACTTTGACAGCTGGTTTGATGATGGTGTGGTGTAATGTGCTACGTAGGAAGTCAAAGTGTTAGCTTGACATAAGCATAAGGGTGACCCCATTCTCCCCTAAAATGGTGGCTTAAGTTACAAGCTAGAGTTTTATTGGCTGCAGACAGGTATACTGAACATCAGTTCTACTGGACAAACCTTTTTGTTTTTCATGACGTCATGCAGGCATTACCAGTTCCTCCCCACCTATTTCTCCTTTACTTCTTGCGTGTATATCCGACTAGTTTGTTGAGCACTGCACTGTCTTGGTCATTGATTTCCCAGTGGGATCTGAGAACACGCCACTTTTCCTACTCGGGATAATAAAAATAAAGGTCTCGGATTGGCCTGACTATGGTCACGTTTGCGATTGCAAATGTCATAAAAAACCATGATTTTGGCATTTTCTAGAGCNTCATTCACATTTTGCTCAGTTCCCCCGTTTGTAAAATGGGTGCCTTATTGCTTGGCTATGGGTCGAGAAATCCATTGTCTAAATGTTGATGTTTCGCTTCAGTAATAGGGCCTATGGCAGGACAAATTATGTGCCACGCTTGTGGAGTGTAGAAAGTTACTGAATGAGCGGGTGTGGCAAAATAGTAACAGTGAAGATTTATCAAGCATAATAATATTGTTGTTATTATTATTATGAAACATTAATTTCTTTGTGACTTCAACCATTCTTTTTTAAACCCATCTCTCTCACTACATTATAGATCTAATCCTTCTTCCACCGCCTCTCTTACCTCTGTTCCATCCCTGCCCGTACCCCTAACAACCCCAGGCTAAGAATGGAACTAACTGTTTTCACAGCCAATGGTAAGTTTGTCAGTCTTCGAGTCATTTCCGGTCTCGAGTTGTGGTTTGTCAACCTGCAGGAGGGTAACTTTATGACTTCATAGGCCAAAGCCTAGTCTACCCTTAACGGTGTGCTTAGGTCTTCGCTGATATCATTGCGCAATATTCGGCTCGTTTTTATCACGTAGCTTACTTCGGTACAATGGAATCCCGACTATTTTTTTTACAGTATATAGACTAGTATGTATAAACTTTACACAGTGTGGCAAAAAAAGGACCATCGCTGCAGAAATCGGTAATACCCGTTTTTGGGGCTGTTGTTTTTTTTCTTGGAGGGGGGCGGGGTGGTGGAGACAGACAGGAGACAGAAGCCATCTTGTCAGCTGTAACTGTAAGTAAGTGGTCGTTATGGCTTAAAATGGAAGCTTAGATGTCACTATATATTGTCGTACGAAATTCCATCAGAGTATGATAGACAGCCTACATAATTATTTATGCCAAAGAAGTATTGACCTGAATATTCTCTGTTTACACACTGTCGTAATACTCGGCCCAGTTGTCTCTTTTCAGCGGACACCCAAGCGTGCCTTTTTCTTCACAGTAGTAGGGCACATTGTAGTCGGTTTCTGACTGTTTACTCCATGTTTAACAACAAACAAGTTTATTATAACAAAGCTCAGGCCCCACATGTGGCATATGAGCAACCATTAACAAAAAGCAAATGACGGGAGATTGTACATTAATAACATTAATCAGTCATATCATTTACCAATCTATGCTTATCAATCAGTCAACTATTCAGGCATTCTTTCAAACGTTGAAGAAGACATCCAATCATCCAATCAACCAGCCAATAGCTATTATGCATATTCAATCACCCATAAATCATCCAGCAAGAAATCGACCAATCAATCAATCAGTCCTTCAATCAATCAATCAATTAATCAATCTATCAATCAACCAACCAATCAATCAATAAATCGACCAACAGATCAATCAATCAATCAGCCAATCAACTAATCAGCTGATCAATCAATCAGTCAGTCAACATATTAACTAACCAACCATTCCATCAATCAATCAGTCAACCAATCATATAATCATATCTAATGTCAGCCAATCAGCCAACCAGTCAATATACAATTGCCAGTTGTACTAGTAGGGAACCACTGGAAGATTACTATACTATATTTGCATCAGCTGCTCTTTTCGATTATTTTTATATATTATGTTGCTTTCATTGTGGAAACGGAGACTTTCACCTGCTTTATTGTTGTATTTTTTTTCTGCGGTAGTCTAGCAGTTAAAGAGGTATTTACACCAGGCACTCTACAGAATAAGCAGTTTTTAGCATTGCAGAGTGTTTCATGAGAGGAGTGTTTTTCAGATAGTTTACAGCAATTATAGCATAATATTAGCATCAGCATAAGCTTTCTCTTAGGACATCTTATGAAGTATTTTGGAAGCTTGTACCCATGAACCTGGCTCCCTTGACAATTTTAACCTGCTTTTACATGTTGTTTTATCTGTCACTTTCAGCTCTTAATTTTTTGAACAGGGATATTTTTACTGGACAGACCAAATACTCCATGAAGATTATTTTGCCTGGACAGCCAGTTGTAACAATTTCTCGTTGATCTAAATGAAAAAATGTTTACGAGAAACAGGAATTTTCTATTTTCCCTTCATATCAACGTAGTGAACAGTGTCAGATGAACAGCAATTGTAAAAGAACAAAGAAAATTTACTCATAAAGTACTTCATGTACGGGCTTATTCTTTCTTCAGAGTTTGAGCTAGAGAGACAGGTTGTCTGTAACGGTATAGAAACAATTCAGTCAAATGGACAGTCAGAAAGGGGAAGTTATTTGAGAAAATATTTGTCTCAGGTAAAATACGGCCAGACTACTCTGTCCAGCCAAAATATTTTTTTTTTCTCTTTGGAGATCTTGCAAATCCGGGCTATGACTAAATACATCCTGCGAGTACATAAACTCAATTCACTCAAATGGACAGTCAGAAAGGGGAAATCATCTGAGAAAATATTTGTCTCAGTTAAAAAGCCAGCCAGATTACTCTGTCCAGCCAAAATACTCATTTTTTTGTTTCCCTTTGAAGACTTGGCAAATTTGGGCCATGACTGAATACATCCTGTGAGTTCATAAACTCAGTTCAGTCAAATGGACAGTAGAAATGCAAAATCATCTGAGAAAATATTTGTCTCAGTTAAAAAGCCAGCCAGATTAATCTGTCCAGCCAAAGTACTCATTTTTTTTTTTCACTTTGAAGACTTGGCAAATTTGGGCCATGACTGAATACATCCTATAAATACAAAACTCAGTTCAGTCAAATGGACAGTCAGAAAGGGGAAATCATTTGAGAAAATATTTATTCTCGGTTAAAAATACAGTCCAGCCAACATACTCATATTTCTTTTCCTGTCTGTCTTTGAAAGATCTTGCAAATACATCCTGTGAGTGAAAGAAGTCACTTTCTTATGCCAAGATGCCTTCATCAGAGGGGGATGATGAGCCTCCTCGCAAGCAGCAGATGCTACAAGAGCTGTTTACATCAGATCCCAAGGAACTGATTGATTCAGGTCCTGTGGAACTGGTTGAAGAATCCAGGTAAGAGACAATGGTAGGATTGGATGTTAGAAATGGTAAAAAACAAATACATGTTTATTTTAATCATTGGTCACTAATATTGATGTTGGGTATTATCCTGATAGCAGTGTGTGTAGTTAGGAGGGGTGGGGGCAGGTGTAGGTTGGTCCAGAGACAGGGTCCAAAGTACAGGATTCCCTGATTTGAGGTGCAATATTAATAATTCACTCTGCTTCACTGGAGTTTATAGCTGTCTTTGATAATGCCACCATGACAATCAGTTGTCATAAGGGCTTTTGTCCAAACATTAATTAACTGATTAATTGAATCAGATAGAGTTCCAGCATATTTAAAAGTGATGTATTTTGATTAATTGCAGTTGATAAATATTGGTTGAATAGTGTCCCAAAATAACAGTGGTCAGTGTGATGGTACACTCCTGAAATTCACGTCCAAATTGTTGATTGTGTGATTATTGCACTACACTAAAAAAATCACGCTTGCATTTATAAGATTTATATTTATTATGGTATAAATATCATTTAAATACGGCAATGGGTCATGTCACAGGAGTGAAAGTGAATGGAAATGAAAAGAATCCATTTGATGCTGATAATTATGACATCTCAGAAAGTTTTGAACTATATTGAGTAGCCTGTCATAAACATTTTGATGTAAGGTCTTCATATTGATATTGTAATGTAAGCTGATGCTAAAGGTCGGCCAGTTTGAAAGTAGTCACTCTATAGTTACATTTGCAAGGGTTGTTTGTAAACCAGCCACTTTTAAAAAGGCTAATTATTTACAGAACTGCTGGTTTTGTTTAAGGGAATAATTGTTTATTGTAGAATCCTCATTTTACAGTTCATTGCATGTACTAGTAGAATTGTCAGTTCTCTTGGTAGGATATCTGTTGGAATTTCAAACTGTAGAAAGAAACTACAGTTACGTTCTCTACATCAGTTTAACTGGCAGCGGCTGCAGCTGTGATTTCTGCTAGAAGAAACTGCAGTCATAGTAGAGTTCTTCCAGACTGCATTTTCTATACTGACATAAGGAGTCCGTAAGAGTGTTAAGAGAGGATAAGAACATGATTGTTTTGGTTTGGTTGTTAACTTGAACCAAGATTTTGAACAATTTTCAGATTTTGTTACGATGGACCAAAATGGTGCAGCAAGAGAGACGGCGAAGGTAGCATGAAAGACGAGGCTGTCAGGAAATTCGGTGAATGGGAGGCAGATGAAACTTCCATTAAGAGCTTGTCTGACAAAAATGAGTCAGAAAGCAGAGACATCTACAAGACATGCCAAATGTTGAAACCTGGAATAAGCATCATCATCTGTGGTGGCTCAGAGAGTTGTCGACAGTTACTCACTGAAAAGTTGGCGGAGTTAATGCACGGCCAGCAGTGTTGCATGAAATGTAACTTTTACTGCAGAAATCAGAGAATCCAGGAAAACCATGGAAGCAACAAAGTTGAAGACACTTCACAGCCTTTCTTGGAAGATGTTGCTGATAACAAATACTCCTATGATGAAGATCACCATGATACATCTGTGAAGGAAACTTTCTTAAGCAGAACTGAAGAAAGCATTGATAGACCTTCTATGCAGTCATGGTCCATAAGAGAAAGAAAAATGAATATGGACAACGAGAATTCTAAGCTGAAAGCATCCAAGTATGCCAAATTACAAGAGATGCAAAGACAACAAGCTGGTGACTTTTACCATCAGGGTGTAAAATCTGGATTTGAATATGAGAAAGATGAGAATCAGGAAACTTGTAAGCACCTCAAAGATGCCATAGAAAATGAGAAATCAGATGAGAATGAGAAAGAAGATAAGGCAGCACTAACGTCTGGAACTTCATCTTGGTTCAAGGAGAACAAGGAAATTGATAATAGTATGACTGTATACAGCAAAAGCAGTGAGGGAACAGACAATTTTGAAAAGGAGGATGACAGCAAGTTGGTGAAGGCTGATTGTAGAGAAAAGAAGGAAAAGCATGAATATGAGAAGACAGAAAAATGTTTAGAGAACACTGAAAAGTGTCATGAAGGTTTGGCTGACACAGATGCTGAATACAATGAGATTGAGATGGCAGAAGTATTTTTAGGTGACCCAGTCAGTCCAGACTCTCTGCTTGAAAACTCTATTTCAGAGCCAATTTCAGGCTGTGCATTTAAATCTACAATGAGCTTCAAGAAAATGGAGAGTTGGTCTTACTCACTAGAGAACAGCTTAGAAGATTACGAAATGTCTCAGCCAAGATCTTTTGAACTGAACAGATTATCTGTAGAATGGAAATACCCAAGACATGGTTGTTACCGCGGAAACATTATCATATCTGATTTTTCCAATGGTTTCTTAGATGAAGTGGCTGGCTATGGAAGCATTCCTTACCAAGCCTATGCTTTGCCAAGATGTGACTCCAAGATTATCAACACCTTCCTTAGCCTCTGCTCAGTTCAAGATCGCAACTTTTGCAAAGAATCCTTCACAAAGAAATGTGAGAGTAAAGGTGTGGTTGATATGATAGTGGACAAAGATTCTTCATACTTGATGTCAGAGATGTCCTCCGCACAAGGCTGTCTCACATATTCATCTTGCAGCTATCCTTTCATGTATGATTGTGCTGATGAAGTCCTATGCAGTACGAAAGAGATCACTTCGTGGAGCATTCATTCAGCAGCAGACCCCAAGGTAAAGAAGAATGACTATGCCACAGGGTTTACTGAGTTCACAAGTGATCAAGAAAGTGGCATCTGGTCCAGCTCTGTTGATCGACTGGAAAGGTCTTGCTTTTCTTCATTAATACAAAGCTGTGATGATGAAGGAGATCCTCAAAATGAGAAAGAGGAGCAGCAAAGTGGGATGCAAGGGAATGAAGAGAGAGAATCAAAATGGATGATGATGTCTGGGAAGGAGCATTATTCTGAAGATGAAGAGGATGGAGGAATGGATCTTGCAAGTTTGAAAGATGATTATGAGGATAGAGAGGACAACAGCTGTGACCCTCAGGAGTGGAGACAAGCACCTGTAGAGATTGAGGAATTGCTGTACTGCAAGGACAAATGGAAGTTGACAGAACAGGAGAAGCAGGATGATCAGGATGATATGTTGACAGTATCACAACCAGACCAGGAGGAAAACAAGAGGCACACATGCCACAGGAAGAATAGGAAAGGCAAGGACCTTGAGGACTCATACTCAAAAGCTTTAAGCAAGGGTAAAACAAGCAAAGCGAGGAACAGTCGTAGGATCACAAACAGGAAGCAAGATGATAATAAAAAGCGGGACAGAAGATGTGAACATGGTCAGAGAGCCTCGGCACCTCAGAACAGAGCACAGAATAAAGCAGCTAGTGGCAGACAACTGAGGAGACCATGCATATCTATGAAGAAACAAAGAGGCAAAAGGCGACGGCCGCGCATATTGATCCCCCAGAAGCATGCACAGATCGATGACAGGAACACTAAAATCAGACAGAATCTATACAAGATTAAGGGACTTCAGAGAGGTAAATCTTCACTTTCTTCCGTGATGCTTTTGATTTGTTTTCTGTTTTCATGCAAAAGTAAGGCTGCTAGTTTCTTTTAACTCTCCTTAAAACTTGGCATCCCACTGCTGTCTGTCTTTTGAGAATAGTGATACTATGATTTCGTTGATACTTCAGTGTGTTTGTCCGTCTTTAGTCCTGTGATTTGGACTGCCAGAGCTTATGCTCATCATAACACAGTGAAGCCGCAGTTCTCAAATATTTTTTTAACATTAAGAAATTTTCATGCTCCTCACAGCTGAAATTTGAAAGGAATGCGAAATGGTTACAAAACATAAACATTTCTTAAGTGTGAATGAAGTATCGTGAAGAAAAGCCTAAATTTGTTTACTCCAGAGTGGTGCTGATAGCTTTATGGTGCTAGGCCTACAGACTTAGAACTGAAGACTGCTGGAAGCTGTTTTCACCAAGTTGTGATCCTCATTATTTTCTTAACATACAGGCTTTTCATCATCTCACCATGGTGATCCTCCTATAAAACTGACATCAGTCAAGGCAAAAGTACGCCATCGTTCTGGAGGAGAAGCTGGAAGTCGTGGTAGAAGCACCTCCCACAATAGCTCTGGTGGATCCGCTGGTGGTTCACAGGTATAACAACAGCTGTGATTTCAAGTAACATGTTGTAATGAAATGTTGGTCCTTCAGAAAGTTCTTTTCATTGGAGAAAATGTGGCTTTGGTTTAAGCTGTTTCAGTCTGTTGTCCTGAACATATTTACCTGCCAGCAGGACATGTTTTTGGGGAGTTTTACATATTGATAAAGCTATTCTCTCTCACTGATGATTCCTTATATTATTATAATGCTACGCCTTTTTCTTTTCACTTTGGCATTGCCTGGCAGTTGTAAGCTCAAAGTTATCCTCAGATCATTACAGAAAAGTTCAGAACTTAGTCTGTCATTACAATTAAGCTAGATGTACTGTATGTCTTCACCTTTCCTTTAGTGATTTTATTCTGATCAAGGAACAGAACATATCTGTCCTGTTGTTTCAATGAATTATTTTAGGTCAGTGAAAACTTCGAAATCAGCTAAAAGTCCCCATAGACCATTAACACTACTAGCTTTGAAGGCAGTTGGAAAAATACATTTTGGAATGGATTCCTGAATCATCATGATATTAGTAAAACAAAAAAAAATATGTTCAAGCAAATATCTTCTAGAGAATTTTAGCACTGGAGTTAGAGTCTGAGATGCAGAGAAGAAAAAACAGTTTTCACAAACATTCCAGTTTAACCTGTATTTGATAAACATTTTATCCAGGGCAGTGGAGAGAAAGCATCCAACAGCAGTGGCAAAAATAATGGGCAGAGTGGCGACGGAGATGGCAGCGGAAAGAGAAATGGTCAAGGGAACAACAATGACCGTAACAGCAACAACAATGTAAACAACAACCTAAACAACAGTAAAACTGACAAGAGTAGTGTTAAAAATAAAATGATCAGTGTGAAAAACCCGAAGGAAAGTAAATCAAATACTGAGGGAAACCACATACACAATGCATCTTCACTAAGATCTGAAGGACATACACCTAACATCTCACCAAAGGGTACTCCTGAACCAGCACGTCATGTGTTCTCAGTAGCTGGACGGAACCAACCGCCAGATAAAAATAAGCAAAATAGTACTCAGCAGTGGGAACAAGCACCACTATTCAGCAGCAGTAGAATTTTCGAACCAAGCCTTCCAACCCCAGTACTAGATAATGCCACTATAGCTGCACGATTGCAAGCAGAAGAGTACTTAAATGAAGACAGGCCTGTGACACCAGATTCAACATACTTGACCCCACCCTCAACTACCCCAGAACCATCCTATGTGACCCCAGAATCACCATATGCAGGGGAATCAGAAGGGGCTCAGGCAGCTGGAGGTGGACATGGAGCCAAACAGAGACCAACACAGCCAGTTACTGTTGGTGATGAAGAAGGGAATCCTTACCTTCCACATTCAGTTATGTCCCTTGAACAGCTGTGTGACATTCTCGGCAGTGCTGTAAGTAAACCTTTTCATTTACCAGTTATGAAATATGAAACCAGAAGAGATGTCTGTCCCATAATATGTTAGGAGTCATAAACATATTGGAATGAGTCTTATACCAGAATTGTCTGAAGAAATCTTTAATCTCAGATCTTAGAATTTATGTCGAGAAATCTTAGCACACCATTGAACCCCAGGGCTGAGAACAAAGCTGATGTCTTTCAAGTGACTGTAGTGCAGATGAACTGCATTCAGTTTCCTTTCCCTTATTGAATTACAATCAATCACATGTACTACAATAAACATTTGTAATACTAAACAAGCGATATTACAAAAAGTTCAGTGAGTTCTGACACTTTCTTGTTTATTTTATTATACCTGTTAAAAAAGGAACCTGTGTTTATCCGAAAAACATGTCTGATATAAAATAGTTTTAAATTTGTTACACTCCATTTTTTTTTTTTGTTGTTTGTTTTGGACTAAACCATCATCTCTCTCACACTTAAAAAGTACAGCTCCAACAAGTGATCCCCACCTCTGATTTGTCCAGCTTAAGGCCACACAAAGGCTTGTTTTTCAGTATTAGATCTAACCAACCAAATGTGTTAACTCACAGTGCAGTCTTGTATGCAGTGCTATGAACCAAACTGAGATGGGCAAACCTCTTTGCCATATTTACCTGTTGTGGGCAATCCTAAAAAATGTATTATGAAATGATGTAGCAAGTCCTTTGAGTTTCATATAAAGCCAGTTCAAGTGTATTTTGAGATATTCACCAGGGAACCATTTTGGCAGGAAAATTCATCAACAGTTTTCAGATAAAGTTCTCAGCCTTTGCTGTATCTCAAGTCCGCAGTCGTTTCTTAATACAGACACTCAGTCAAGATATGGGGCATATGACTGCCAGACATAGACATGATCTTTTAGACATTATTTAATTTCGGGATCTTGCAAATTTCCGTTATAGTCAGATGACTGGTGTTTGCAAATGGTTTGGAGTCCTGGCTTGGACCACACACTTTCCTAGATGCTTTTAACTCCAGCTTTATCATCAGGTTTTGATAATTAAATCTTTTTTATTCCATTCTTTCAGACAAATGGCCTGCCATCCAATTTGGAGGTTTTTGGTCTTCTGAATGAGTGCCTGACGCACATTATGCATGATCTTACTGTGTGTGCTGCAGATGAAAACACGGGTTCATCATCAGCAGTGAACTGCTGGGTGTGCCTGATCTTGTCCCAACTTCTTAGCCATCATGCCAGTGACACGGGATTTGGATTACTCTGTGAGCAGTGTTGCCAAATATTCAACATCATGATTCAGCACGCCATCACATGTATTAGGGCCAACCGGCCAAAGTCCCGTCTCAGCCGATCTGATCTCTGTTACAAGATTTGCAAAGCATCTGATTGGAAAGTTGACAAGCTGAATGCCACCTTAGATAGGCTGGTGGGCAAGGTGAGGCTTTGCTTTTAAATTAGCAGCCTTTTTTTATTCAATTAAGCACATTTGATAATCTCTATGGTGTTACAGGTTAAGTATCTTGAGTAGGGAAGGAGTGGGATGTGGCATTTTGTGTTCAACTCTGAAAGTCAGAGGAAGGTGAATATGCAGACAAAGACAAGAATAGTATGACTTATGCCAGTGCCTTCAGAGATGGGGACAATGCGATTTGTACATATGCTAAGGAAAGGTAACACAATCCATTCCCTCACCTTGGAAGCTCTGAATATTGTTGGATTTTCAGTGAAGAATGCAGCAATGCAGTTGAATTTAAGAAAAGTTGGTAGAACTTCCAATCTGTAAGAAGACCCCACAACAGCTACTTTATTAGACCTGTGCACAAGCTTGCAGGAAATTTCTGTCATTTGTAGTGACATATCTGTCATTTTTATCTCTCTGCATGAAATACAATTGAAACAGGGGTAAAAATGTCCAAATAAAGTTATATAAGAAGTATAAAGGAGTTTTATGAGAATTTTCGATCTTAGTCATCTTTATCAGTAAATACAGAGAATGACAATGACAAACAGATCTATGTAAAATGAAGACACTTTTTCTGTGATACATGATGAAGTCATATATCGTCGCTGCAGGATTCTAAACAGCTAACTCGTTCTTCAGCTATTCAGAGTTAGCTGTTTAGAATCCTGCAGCGACGATATGTTCCATTCTACTTTTTTATTTTTTTAATGATTATTTGATTTGAAGTCCAACTACTCTTCACAGGTGAGAAAATATTGTGCTAAGGTATTGGGCAGCCTGCCTGAAACACTGCGCAATGAAAGACCTGAAGATGGAACAGGACAGAGCATGGGAGAGATAGGAGCTTTGCCATCCCCAGAAATCCCCAGCACTGGCACTAGCAAAACTAGTGGCCACTCACTGTCACTTAATGGCAATATCGTGACCACTGAAACTGGGGAGTCTGAAACCTCTCCATCTGAAGAAATCCCAACCCTGCCCATGTTCTCACAAGCCAGTTATGTCCCCTCTGCTGCTGTCAGTAGCACAATCACCCGCACTATGGCCATGATGCCACCTATCAGCAGTGGGGGTGGTGCTGTGGGCACTAGTGGGGATGAGGCTGCTTCTCACATGAAGCTTGTGCGGAAGAGCAGCGTGCGGAGACCTCCCGTCATCCCGCCACCAATTGTGGAGGAAAACCATATAATAGAGCACAGTGCTTCAGCAGTATCTTTAATAGGTAAGCACTTCCAAGAAAATTGTGTACTTTTCACTAGCCCTGTTTCAGTCATGCAGCCTAATGGAATTAATCCTAATTATTGCTTTGCTAAGGGTTTTTATGCTTCACTGGTCTCAAGTCTTTGGCTCACATGTCAAAATTCCAATTTGTTATTTCTGCAAAAAAAAAAAAAAGGATAAATGTAAATGTCCTGTTAAGAAAACATTCATATAGTACTTTATTGCTGTGAGCATAATATTCAATACTGTAACAGTAATATGCCATTCTTATCATCCCTGGTCTGTAACCTTGGTTTAATAGATATGACTATGAAATTTCATTCAAAGAGAGATAAAGGATGTCATTGAAATTTTTTTTAAACAAACTATGTACAAAACAACAAAAAGTGCATCATGTAAAGTATTTTAGAGTTACAGATAATGTTTGTCTTCTCTGTTTCCACTTTTTTATGATTTCTATATTTATTGTTCTGGCCTTTGAATATGAACATTCTGTCGTTTGGAAATATTTTATAGAAATGTTTATCATTAACATTGGGTCCTCTGTGAACACTAAAAAAACAATAATGGAGCTTGTCAAAATTTTTAAATTATTACTTTTTATTATCTCTTTCTTTCTTGTTGTCATTGCATCAGTATGGTTTCTATTACATCTTTCAGGGGCCCGAGGCAATGAGGAAAAAGAACTGGAAGCTATTATCCACAAGAGATATGTAAGTGCTCCAGCCGCAGTTTAGGGGCATCTTGTAATACAACCGGAATGAAACATCTTTCTTTTCAAAATTATGTAGGAAACAATACTTATTAGACCTGGGCAAAGAATTTGTTCTCGATTAATCCAATTACACAGGTGCACCCGTTTCTTAAACATCTGTTCAGGGCTTACTGATTCCACGTCTCATAAAAGGGCAATTCCAGAGTAGCTGATGAAGCATTCATATAATTTTAACAGAACACAGAATGCTCAGAACAGAAAATGTTAGCATTAAAGCTACATGATACACAGAACATTATAAAGAAAGGCATTTTGCTTGATCACAGCAAAATAAAATTCAGCTGGAATTTATTGGCATTTTAAGAACCGTAAATAAGGTGGCAGAAATGTTCACCACAATAAGGATAATGAAAATGATGAAATGAAAATATTAATCAACTCCATTTTGTGATACTACAATAGCAAGATGTAGCCGATATAGTAGAACCTCAATATCAGATATGCTCTTTGAAATGGAAAAAGTAAACTTGTTTAATAAGTTATCCTTAATATCTAGGTCTATTTCAATAATGAAATTACCAAATAATGTTCGTTCCGTGCGTGTGAAATTCATACTTAATAAAAAGGTATACTGATTGCTTGAATACTTAATATCAAGGTTCAACACTTTATCTAAAAACACAAAAAAAAATTTTCAAACAGCAATAAATGCGAATCTTTAGTTCACCAAACTTTGATACATCATAAGTGCAATAAAAGAGCCTGATGATCTACTTTGCATCTCAGTCCTTCGGCTCTAAATGTTTTTTATTTCTCCCATTACGTCTGCAGGGTGATGATCCTTATGACACTCAGCCCACATATGGAGAACACAATCGTTATGGGAGTATGCCCTTGGGTAGTGCAGTTCACGATGAGGAACAGTTCATGTCAGTGTGGACTCGTCCTAGAGGGGTGCCAGGTGTTGGAGAAGTTGTCTTTGGGTATCAGTCGCAGCTTCGAAAGATAGCGGCGTAAGTTCCACTTTCTTAAGCTTTTAATATTTCATAATTGAAGAGCATGATAGCAGATACAGGGTTATTGAACCAAAGCTATGATATGTAGCGTCACACTAATCATGTCAAATGTTTTCAATAGCCCAAATGAAGAAAATACATCTTTAAGCCACAATAGGAAACTTTTATAAAAAAAAATCTATGGAACCCAGTTATGTGGTCTGGATAAACCAAAGCAAGAGTTGAAATTGTGGTTTCCCTTGAGAATGATGATGGACTTAAGTCGTTATGGTCAGCATTTTGTCTGCTGGATCAAACAATCAAATATAAGCTTGCCTCCTTGGCAGTGATTTTTTTTGCGTGACTGGCACATTTATGAAGTTAAACAGCCAGTACATAAGATTGTCTAACTATGTAACATTTATGCTTGACAGTTAACTTTCTCTCCTTCAGTTTCAACACTATGGCACAGAATTACAGAACTGTAAAGTTCCCAATTTTGCATAAGAACAAAATGGAACAGTATAGAGACATTATATCTGATGTCACAAACAGTTGCAGTTAAAAAAGAGAGGAATATTTCATGATGAATATCGACCATACCTGTGAGATGATGAATATGTATCTTACCTGTGAGATGATGAATATGGACCATACCTATGAGATGATGAATATGGACCATACCTGTGAGATGATGAATATGGACCGTACCTGTGAGATGATGAATATGGACCATGCCTGAGAGATGATGAATATGGACTATACCTGTGAGAGATCTGCAGTCAGCTCGTCAGTGTGAGCACATCAACACAGAATCATGGATTCAAGCTTTACCAGTCTGGTTAATCAGTGGAGTTTCAATGGATGGTTCATTATCTTTTACCAAAACAAAATCTGTGCATTGGAGATCATCACTCAGAGAAGGCTGAACTGGGATACAACAAGCACGTCAAGTCACACAGAGACTTGGTGGATGGGCATGTCATTATCAAATCTGATGGAAGGCTGTCAGAGAAGTTTGGATGGTTCTAAGACCAGCTGTTACCAAGATGGGGGACACAAGCCACAGTCAGACATTCATAAGACAACTGTGACCGTTTGTGGGATTGGACAGAAATAAGACTTCACAGAAGTCCCAACAGATCTGGATTGATGATTCACCGGAACAATGGTGTGGTGAGCAAATTGCTTCATCGCTATTTTTGATGTTTGTTGCTTTATATGAGATTGATGAATTCATCTTAATGCCATGTCCCCCATTTCCTGTATTTTGCCTCCCCTTCAGATTTTGGGACAAGAAGCGAGAAGATTGTGAGAGGACCCAGACCTGCCCATATATGCACAGAGAAGAGGGAGTTATTCTTGCTGAACAAAAGGTACATCAGATTGCTGGTCTTTGCCACTGTGTTCACCAGTAATACCACGTGATGATAGTGTTGTAATGTTCAGAGTGGCCAGTATGTGTGAAGGAGTTCTCAAGAGATCCTTCTTCTCAAAATGTTTTGATCTTGACATTTTTAGCTTCTTGCGCTCAGGCCAAATGACTCACGCTCAAATGGCCTCTGAATCAGAAAAGTAAAGTAAAGTAAACCCTGTGTCAGAGTTAGGTCATACTTGTGTTGATGTTCTGTCCTGATGTGCCTGATTTGCCATTTGCTACTTTCAAGGGGTCCTTCGTGACGTAAGTATATTAAATGATTGCATCAGTGAATAGTTTCAAGGCCAATATTTTACTTTTATGATTAGACAATGTTTCTTACTCACCTGCCACATTGAAGGTGTGAAACACATTATAGTCTTACACACCTTACAGAATGCGTTACACATTTTGTATGGACAATTATAACCCACAAGATCTTGCCATTTTGTTATAGGATTGACTTCAATATAGAGGGAACATGTCCAAGTCCATTCCCCCTTCCTCGTCAGCAGCAGCCTCAGAGTAGAGAAACTGAGGATTCATATCAGTCTTTAATTTTTGACTTGCTGAGCCGCTAGTATCGTTCAAATATCCCCCCTGCTGCAAATTTTATATTCTCTCTTGAAGATTTCAGTGTTTGTGCTACGGCAGTCTTGGTAATTTCTTCCTTCCATTAGGGCTTATAGCATACTACCTTCTGACACATGTTGCAAGTTCAGGACTTGTCAGCTCAAGGTAATTCGATGGTGGATGAATTACAACATTCTGCTTGCTAAACGAAAGTAGGCCTGTAGTATTTTTCTCTATTGCTGTTTGTTTGCCTTGGTCCTCAGGAGCATTTCAGCATCCTTCGAACACGTTATCAAAAACATCACCAGTGGGAGAGAGTGACCCATCTTGGCAATGGGATGTCTGGCAAGTGTCATCTGGCTATTGACCTGAAAACCAATTTTAAGTTCTGCTGCAAGAAGGTGAATATTATTTTTAAATGCTTTGGTCTCTGTTGCATTTCTGTGATAGGGCTTGCCCTATAAAATTGATGTTTCTTCCTTTAGTGGTTCATGATGTATTTATTTATTGGCCTTAACCGAGGTATCACTCCTGATATAGCTTTGTTCGTTTACAGCATTGATGATAAGTGATGCTGGAGTTATTCAGCCTGTCTCAGCACAAATGCCTACCACCGAATAGTAACTTGCTCCCTACAGCTTGAAAGAGCTTTATGGGTCATGTATCTTGCTTTTCGCAAGCAGTGTTCCTGTCCCAAGATCTGCAGTTGGCATCCCTGATTTATGGGAAAATCATGTTGAAGTTCAAAACATGACTAGTATTCAGTAAATGTGCTTGATGTAAGCTAAAAATTATTGCCTTTTATCTTTAGCAATTGCACCTCATACATTTCAGTATTTTCTGTCTCATCCAGTCTTGCTAAACTTGATATTTAAGATTACCCACCAGTAATAAAATATTTGCAGGTTCTGTGTTAAGAACATTTAAGGGAATCATGAGTATCACTGCGTCTGTGAAAACCGTCAAGGCGTGTACATGTTTTATCCGCAGATTCACTTGTTGAGGTACTCGGAAGAAGAGCTTTCACTATGGTCAGAGATGCACAATCCTTATATTGTGCGCCTGTATGGGGCCATCCGCCATGGCGTTAAGGTCTACATTTTCTCAGAGTTCTTGGATGGTATGAACCAGTTTTCTTTTGTGCACATTCCTGATATGTGCAGTATGTACATAAAATACAGATGCCATATTAAATGAAATGTCCATTAACTCATTCCATGCCAGTATGTTTTCCACCTTTTTGCCAGGCCACTATTGTCTAAAAGTACTATTTCTTACTTTAAGAAAATTCGCACCCAACAACTCAAAACTAACACCGATTTCATGAACGGAAGTTTAGGAAGAGTTGTCGTTACTTATGAGTACAAAAAAGTTTCAAACCAGACCTGTAGCAAAACAAAAGAAGACTTTGATATCGACGATACATCGTCGACTGGCGCAGCCACGGCAACGTATATTGACGATATATCGTCGATTGGCATGGAATGAGTTAAGATATGATTGAAACGACATCTGTTACCGAAAGATTTATAGGAATATAGAGTAATGTAACAGTGTCTTAGGCTTATAATCAACAAACTTTATATTGATACTGTGTAGGAGTAAGGAGCCAAGTATCAAAGGGTTTCCTAGCATTAAATGGTGTTTAATGAATAAGCTTGACCGACCCAGTGAAAGTCATCAGCTACATCTTCAGAAACAAAGAAAAAATCCTTACATGTGTTTGTGGCTTTTCTCAGGTGGAAGCCTTGCAGCTTGCATTGAGGAGCAGAAACGTCTGGGACGGCGAGTGAGTCACTGGTCTGCCATCAACTACTTCCAGCAGCTGTTGAAGGCACTGGCCTATTTGCAGTCCAAGAACATACTTCACGAAGATATTAAAGGTTTGAGCTGATCCTTTGACATGCAGTTTTTATTCCTCTGATTTTATTTTCCTTTCTCCCATGAGCTTTCCACTTTTAGTGGTCTGCTTATGTTACGGAATAGAGTTCTGGATGATTTCCCACTTTGGCATTCTCTCAGATTCAAATATGTATCTCATATTTGATAACTACTAATGTCCTTTGCTCTTTGAGTGAGCTTTTCATCTTGCATACTCTCCTAACATTTCTTCCATTCTTAAGCTGGCCTGTTGGGCATGGGGATAGTGAAAATTTAATGGCATTTCGTGTTGCTTGTCATAAATGGTCTTATCTTTGCATTCCTGGCTCACCATTTCCACACATTTGCTGGTCTGTGTGAGGGTTTAAACATTTTTTTTGAGGATGTACTTGAAGCTTAAGCTTTAGTTGTTTTGTATAGTTGGCCCATCTTTCATTTTACAGGGGAATGATGTCAGGTGTCATTTCTCTTGAGGAAAAGAAGGCAGATTACGTTAGGGAACCATTGATCTTTGCAGCTGAGAGTCTCTGACTGGTCAGGATCAAAGAGTTTATATTGTTGTTTCATGCATAATGTTAAAGTTTTTGCATCCTTGCTTCCTGTCTGTAAATGAATCCTCCCATACAACAAAACTTCAATAATAATTTGTTGTTAAAATATTACAGCTGATAATATTGTGTTGCGTCGCAACTCCACCCACTTGGCATTGACTGACTTTGGGGCATCACGTCGTCTCCAAGATCCTAAAGAATTAAAGAATAAGTCCCCACTGGGTAGTCCTACACACTGGAGTCCCGAGAAGGCGTCTATGGAAGGCCATGGCTTCCCCTCAGATGTTTGGGCAGCTGTTTGTGTATTGGTGCATATGCTGAGTGGGGAGCCCCCATGGGTGAAGAGGTTCTTGCAGAGGGCAGCTATTCTAAATTTCATTGTAAGTCATTCTGAAGTTCTTCTCACAGCATATTGCTTAGCACTGTTAAATTGAGAGGGTTTTCAGGAAATAAAACAGGCAAGATAGATAGTTAAATTCATGTATCCAGTCATAGGAAACAAATGTTTTTGCTATTGCCATTTTACAAGAAAAGTTCCACTACTTCAACTGGAAGGTAGTTTTGTGACAGTGGCTTGTTCTTATTCCATATGGCTTAGCCTTGTTGAACTGCCAACACGAGCGCAGTGATAGGATTTTTAGTAACTCAAATCGGCCATGGGGATAAGTTGGGAGTCACACATTCAGTCAAAGAGGACGTATTTATTTGATATTGTTTCTTACTACCAAGTATTAAGATACAAACTTAAAAAGTGACTCGTTAAAGGGTGTGCTTAAGTGAACTGGAGCATGAGGTTTTTATACATGTTAATTTATATCAGAGGTGCGGATTATGATGAAAAGTCTCCAGATTTTTTGTTTGTTTGTTAGTCATTAGCCGGGGAAGTATTTTCAATACTTACAAAAGAATTTGGAAGTAATTCAAAGCAGTTAATACTATCTATGCTATGTTTTGCAAATGTTCCAGTAGATAATAATAATAATGATAATGCGGTTTAGAAGTCTCATATCCAGGCTAATGCCCGCTCATGCGACTTCACACTATTATTACCCCAGCAGGCCTGATCACTCTAGGACTTTCTCGACTCCCTGGGGAGCATACAGTGCCGCTGCCAATTTATAGGCGCTGAGCACTAGCATTCTGACAATATCTTCCACTGCCTATAGCCAGGTACCCATTTTACAGACGGGTGGACTGAGGAAAATGAATGAAATGCTTTCCCAAGGCACTTGCAACATGACCGTGGTCGGGAATCGAACCCAGGACCTTTAGATCTTGAGTCCAATGCCGTAACCATTAGATACACACTTTGCAATGTTACACAGTCAAAGAATTATGATATGCCCAAGAAATGCTCCAAGCTTGCTGAGTGCTCAGCACTAGTGTGATATTCAATAAAAAATGATGCTTTTTTTTTTTTTTCTTCTGTTAAAAGATTTATGCCAAGCCACCACCAATGGAAGATGTTCCAGACAATGTCCAGGCGGTGGTCAGGAACCTCATAGAGAGAGGTTTTGTGAAGGAGCCTCAACACAGGCCAAGTGCCAGTGAACTGCTGCAGCATTCAGCATTCAGCATTCTAGGTTAGTGCATGGATTAGTTGAAAGTTGCACAGTGAGTTTCAGTCTTTCAATTTCTCTCTGTGACTCAACAGAGATCAGTGGAAAATATACGAGAAAGTTTAGCTGGTATAAATTCTTAGTATTTTAGAGGATTTAGTTTATTTTTTGCTGTAGCAGAGGCTATAGATTATTAAAGCAGGCATCAGTGGTTCACATTTTAAGGTTGCTAAGTGTAATCATGACACTGATGTTCATTGACACAAGACAAAAATTAAATTTCACATATTGTGTCACTCTGTAGCAAAGAATCATTATCATGGTAACTTTAGGATGGCTTTGTTAGCTACAAAAAGCAAGAGTGCAATACTGTTATTCAACAGTTTGAATGCACCTATGATTTCTGTCACATTGAGCGCACCTTTTGATTTCTGTCACATTGAGCGCAGCCACATTATGCAACCTTACCTTCTACATTACACAGCCCTTTGAGATTTTGACTTGCAAGACTGGTAAAATGTATGACAAGATTAGGAACTGTTAGTCATGAACACTATTTCCTTTGTTTTTATCAGATAAACTCTCATGTAATGAATTTTAGGACACACACTGTACAGCCAGCAAGGAATGTGTGTAGACTCCTATGAACAGAGGCAATATGTACTGTTGCTAGTTTAGCAGGATATACCGAGATAGCACTGAGATATAACATTTTCTTTTATGTGATTATTTCAGCTTGATTATATGTTCTCACATGTAGGATTACCAAAGTTACTACCAGGACATCATAAACATGTCAGGACCACTTAAATTTACGCAACACTAAATTTTTCTGTAGAAAGTGTATTATGTGTGAATCTATACATACAATTGGTCTTTTCAGGTCGGCCTACTTAGAGTCTTTTTTCAACAGGGATCTGATGTATGATCTTTCTTTTTCCATTTTGTTTGTCTCAGACCAAGGCACTCCTGAGAACTACTTCTCCACACTGATGTCGCAGGCTCATGCAATTGTACCCGCAGTTCAGTCGGCAGTTGGTTCAAGTGAACAACAGGTAAGGCCCATCAAGAACCATTGCGTCTATCTCCTGCAGGAGCAGTAGCTAGGTTGTGTCACTGACCTGGACTAGGAAAAATGCCTGTTTGAAGATACTGAGTTTCAAAGTTTGTGTACCTAGTTTCTCAGCATAACTTGCTCAGCTTTTGTAATGGGAGTTTCCACAATATGTTATTTCAGCACCAAGCTGTTTGTTAGTAAACGCAGAGGGCACCAATATCTTGTTTTGATATAAGTTACTCTGGGGAATCAAGCATATAAAATTTCAAAAATAAAGGGCTTTATCAATACCTCGGTCACAGAGCAGTCTACTTTGGATCGTTGGTCCATATTACATGTATGCTGTATTTCTCCCTAACTTGTTGTTCCAGTATTTTGTATTATTAGGTTTGTTTATGTGATGTGCAAAGAATATTTTTTTTTTTTTTTAATATATTCAAAATGTACATAACAGGGAAAAAATATGAAACAGTTGTTGGATAATAGAGGGCTGAAGAGAAAAGGTGGTATTAGTCTAAATCACAATGTTTGTTTTTCCTTTTGCATAGTCCTTGTTTCAGTAAGGCACTTCAAGTTTATCTTCCTCTTACTCCATGCTGTAGTTTCCTTGATTAGAAGATTTAGCTTGTCTCTGTAAGAACCAATGGCATCCTTTCACTGTACAGTTTGACCTGTTATTTTCACCTTGCCATCACCATTAGCATTTTTTTTCTAAACTTTATGAGCAAATATAAATATGCCGTTATTGTTTGGCGTATGCCTAATAAAGATTTGAACTTGCACTTGGGTCATAGTGCAGAATTCATAGACCTTATTCTCTTACGCCTTTATGTATCTTTACAGACTCCGAGATCTGAGGGAGCTGCAGCTAACGTGCCACAACAGTCTGCAGTCCTCTATGAAACAACTGTCAGCGTAGGACCTTACCAGGAATCAGATCACAGAGTCGACTTCAAGGAGAACAAGATCTCACACATACAGGCAGTGGGAGACAATAAACAGCAGGAGGTGCAGGTTCAGTCCCCAGTGGACAATGATCAAGACGGGAGTAAAGGAGATGTTGAGGAAGCAGAAGAGAAGAGGGACAAGCCTATCCACAATGATAAACAGAAAGACGCAGCAGATGATGTTGCAGGCAGTTCTACAGTTACTCCAGCAGTGATCACTCCCAACCAGGCTGGAGGTAGTTCTGCAGCTCCTCTAACTATAACAACTCCCAACCAGGCTGGAGGTAGTTCTGCAGCTACTCTAACCAAAACAACTCCCAACCAGGCTGGAGGTAGTTCTGCAGCTACTCTAACTATAACAACTCCCAACCAGGCTGGAGGTAGTTCTACTGCTGCTCTAACTATAACAACTCCCAACCAGGCTGGAGGTAGTTCTGCAGCTCCTCTAACTATAACAACTCCCAACCAGGCTGGAGGGTCTCCGACCAATTTATCTGGTAGTGTCAGGTTTAAAGCAAATGAGCTGACAGGTCCAGTGGACATCAACACCCTGCTTCCAGTCTTTGATGAGCTGTTTGCTTCAGGCGATTCTATTAACAACCAGTCGATCAAGTCATTTTTTGCAGACAATTACAGCCAGCCTGTGAATTTGAGTGATGCTACACAAATCCCCTTGCAAGTTTACAAACCAGAAGAAAAGTCTGGGGAACCTTTGCCTAATCTCTCCATTTTTAATTCCAGCTGGGGAACAGCATCTCATACCAACAGGGAGCCTCAGGAGGGGGGCTTATCTGCTGTATTTCCTCTTATACCACTTGAAGAACATGTGCCCCTTGGCGCATGTGCAGATGCTTCTGCTGAAAGTAGAAATCCTCCTCTGAGAAATTTCAAGGAAAGTACCCTCAGAAAGTTCAAGGAAAGTACCAGCCCTTCCAAAAATCCATTGAGTCACCTGTCATCTGGATCAGATGACTGCAATAGTGGAGACATTTTTGGCTCTGGACCAAGTGAGGCTTTGGAAGGTTCAGGACAGGCTAGTTCCCAGCAGATCTGGGGTAAAGGGAGCTATGATGATGGGACAGAATACAGGAGAACGAGCTCGAGCACTACTCCACTTTCACCTGGTGACCTGAGCCCAGTGCCAAGCACAGGCAGTAACCACAGCTCCTCTGGCATGACCAGCCTGCAGCAGAGAAAGCCAACCAACTTGAAGCTGAATGTCGCTCCTCTTCCCCACAGCCGGTCAGAAACTCACGCAGGCTTAATGGCCATAGGCACAGGTCTAGACGAGACCAAACGTTCCAGCACTTGGTCTGCCATCTCACACGCCCCACTGACTTATCAGAATAGCAGTACACCAAAAAGTGGTAATACACCCAGCACTGGCCGCCTGTCAACGTCCACACCACGCAAAATCAGTAACACATCAGTGCCCAGCACAGCCTCTTCTGCCCACTCACCTTTCATGTATCTGTCCCGTCCAAACTCGGTCAAGGAGGAGCAAGATAGATATTACCAGGAACTGACAGGTTTGTTGTGCCACGTGGCCTTTGCCATCAACATTTCTTGCCCATATACAATTATTTCTCTCATTGTCCTCACACCTATTATGACAGCTTTGCCTAATGGCAATTAAATCATCCAGTGCCCCTGTTCATCGTTTGACTATCCTAGACTGAATGGATTCCATATAAGTAGGATTTAGAGGAGCAAGGTAGTTACACTGAACTGAAACATGTCTCTAAACACTAGAAACTCTTCTATTTGCAAAGCAATTTATGGAGCTCAAGAAACTGATCTTTGCATCATGTTAAGGAAACAAATGGAATGTCCATGACTAAATGAAAGTACAGTATATGCAATCTATTCATGAAATTCTCCAAACAATTTCTGAGAAAGTCAGAGGCTGTTTTTAGATTAACCGACAGTATTTGTCTGACTTTATATCTGTTCTCATTTATTTGACATCTTACTTAGTGTGGGGATTAGGAGTGGCAGTTTCAACAAATCTCAGTGTCAGGAATATGTTTTCATGATTAACCAACTATTTCAGGAGACATGTTGACAGCATTATCCATCTCCAGCAGTGGGAGTGAGAAATTGTCAGACCTGATGGAGATCCAGACCGTAAGTTGTTCGTGTGTGGCATTTGGGCTGTATGTGCGTGGACAGATAGGATGAATGGTCTTTTATTTTGTTCTGGGACAGATATGACGCACATGATGTTCCCACAGGCACCCTATCCCCCTTGCCAACAGCCAATGCAGAGTGCAAGTGTGGATGGGATAGGTCTTGAACAGCAGTAAATCACTTTGAGTTTTTAGAATTGTAATGGGCGTAGACTGCGATGACAGGTGTTAGTTATTGTGGATTCAGATATAACTGATTCATATTAATATTGCTGTATGTGCAGATGATACATCATGTAAGCGAAGAACATAACCTCACATGTTGCATTATAACAACTGATCAATAAAAGTGTTTGCCATATAATTTTGATCATCAGTTTGGTGTTTACTGTGAATACTTGTGCCATACTTCAAGGTTTCTATGATAGACAAACTGACAGTGTTTGTTGTTGTGTACAGGAAGATGTCTCACCAGCTCCTGAAGAGCAGGCTGACAGTGATGGACGGTCAGCAACTGCAGCCCTGCAAGAAGAGATTGGAGAACTTCAGCTAGGTAGGAACATTTCAAATTAAATGCCTGTATTTAGATAGAAGTAAGAGGACAGTTGTGACCATTCATGATGTGACTGTGAAACGAAGCTATGGGGGAACTACACAGACTTGCAACTGACCACACAAATCATGGCCCATAGCAATCAGCAAGCATTACAAAAGATCACTGAACAAGGAGAAGAGAGAGAGATTTCAATAGTATAATATCATTACAGGGACTGGGCCAAATTTATATAGTTTCTGACTCTTTTAATTAAATCTAACCTTATTGCATCATGTCATGCCCCTGGGGAACATCCCATTTTACAACCGATCGATACTTACTGTAAGGCTTCTTGCTAATCTCTTTGCTCTGCTTACGTAAGAAGAGTGGCTAAATTTTGCTATTGAACCATTTTCCGGTATGAACTAAACTGGGAATGGACATTGTGGAATCAGTATGTTCAGTAAGAAGGCAAAAGCCGTCACCAGTGTGATGGGAAAAGGTTGATAAAGAAAATAAGGGATTTGAACCAGGACAAAACATGGAGAAGGTGACTTTTTTTTAGCATTTGATGTTCCAGGCCATGCAAAGCAAACATGCAAGCAGTGATCAGTGTTACAAGGAAGTGAGTTGGAGTAGTAATCTACACAGAGATTAACAGTGGGCATTTTAATTCTATACTAGTGCACTGCGCTCATCTTCATTCATAAGCACCTCATCAGTCCTGAACTAAAATGTTTTTGTGTAATGGTTGTTTGGAGGACCCGTAAGTAGAGGACATTTTTTTTTTTCCCAAAAGTTATTAAAACTGTTGAATGCAGGCTGTTCTTTATTTAATTTGATAATACAATTCATTAAGGCTTTTGTGAGATTGGAGCAATCTGGCCCTCTAGTTTTTGGCTCAAAATAGTGCATGACTGTGTAACATAAAACAAACAACTGGACAGATTTAAAGAAACTTGCATGAAGCTGGTTGATCAGGGAAAATGGCTGATAGTGTCAGTGTTAATTATCATTCAAACTTGATTACACTGTATGCTTTAAAACTTAAAATACTTGCATAATGTAATTTTACTCTTTCATGCCAGTAGACTACTTAATTAGTCAACTCCAACAAAGCTCTCTTTAGTAGATGTAAGCAAAATGTAAGCGTAAATAGTAATGTTATCTCGTCATCAAATCTTGCATCCAAAAGTAAAAGATGCATCAGCCATTAAAAGCCAATGTAACAGACTAAATCAGCCATTTACATTTTTCTGAAATTAGAAAAGTAGTATGTGGAAAAATAGCAACTGTTTTAAGGCATGGCTGGTGATGGCCAGTTGACCATGCATGTATAATAACTGAGAGTGGTCTATAGACTTTTAAATTGTGTTATCTCAAACTTTTCATGGCCAGCTTATTTTCACTGGGAACACATTTCTTACCTCATCTTTTCCTCAGTTGGACAGAGATTTCGGTTCCATCAGGGTGAAAGAGAACCATTGGTGATACGTATCCAAGAAACACCTGTGCACTGGAGACCACTGGTTAGGAGAGTGAGACAATGGGTGAGTCTCTTACTTTTTTTTATGGGCAGTTCCAGCAGAGAATGCCACTTCAATTACACACAGCTGTCAGGTTTGTTTTTTTCTAACGGGAGATAATTTATTCTTTTAATATGATCCAGAACTGGTTGTTGTAAAGTCAAAGCTTTTCATAAATTAATGTAACTGACATGGCACTGTGCTGGTGTTGCTCACACTCAAGGAAGGAAATAAGTCACTGACACATTTCAAGTCATTCTGTTCCATTCATCCTGATGAGCAAGCTAGTGAATGAGATCTACAGTCTACTATTTAATTGTTTTGAAATGGTTGAAGCCCACAGAATGAAAATGTGTGACATGATCAAGGCCATTTTTCATCATTCATATGAAAAACATTGACCACTCAGACTTTCCTGAATAATATTTTTGCCTTGAATACTGTTCTGTTTAAGTGTCATATTTTTGTTGTGGGTGAAAATTTGAGTGTTGTTCTTTACACTGTAGCAGATTATGGCCTGAATGTGATCAAAAATTTTCTGTATGAACATAAAATCACTGCATAAAATTATTTTGGCATAACAAGAAACAAACAGAGTCTTCGTGTTCATGCAAAAATAACTCTCGCTAAAGAGAATCTAACAGCTGAAATAAATTGTTGCAGCAGTGGAAAACTTGCATTGCTTGTCATGGTAAAATATGAGCTCCTGTCGTGATATGAGTACCTGATTGTTAGTTCCTCAAAGCAAGGAAAAGAGATCTCACAGCATATTCATTAGCACAATGGAGATAGAAGTAGCTGAGCTGTTTCAGTGAGTTACCAATAAATGCAGTCATATTCTGTGAAACTTCCACAAAGATACCTAGCCACTTTTTTTTTTTTTGGTTTTGGCAATAATACACACTTTTTACAAATAAATAGAGCACAAATGAATTGTTGCATGGATGTAACAGCCCAGAAACTAACATTTTGCAGATTATCAGTGATCCAAGCGACCAAATGACCAGATATTCGATCAGACACCACATGACATCACAAGACTTTATAACTAATATCTTCCTTGTGTTTTTCCCAGCTCCACGGTAGACACTTCACTATCCTTAACATGGACGACTCTCCTGTGAACAGTGATCGGCTAGTGACAGCTCATGAGTTCAAAGTCCAAGTACTAGAAAAGATTGGACCAGACTGTTGGTGTGAAAAGTGTCATCCTAGGTACTAAATGAGCCTTACGCCAAGGACCAAATGAGCTCTAAATATTTCAGTGTCCATCATCACTCCTATTTCTACGTCTGTCTGGAAACTGTTTGAATTTCTGTAATTGTTTTGGAAATGTCAGAGCACTGAAATTTTCCACATTAGGACAATTGGAGATTATTGCTGTATTTTCAGTCTTATCTTCAATATCCTGTGCCATGCAGGTGTTGTAATTCCATATCATTTCTACATCATATCAGGTCAATCAATCAACTGATTTTCATCATAATTTTGGGGCTGGAAGGATAATTGTTAACAATGAGATTATTTGAAGCGAGAAATGAACTGGTCATTGCTTTTTCTGTGTGCTTCAGTTAGGTCCACAACTCTCGGACAGTCAGTATACGCAAACTCTGCTAAGTAATGTACATATGTGCTTTTATCCAGTGCTGACACTGTACTGCAAATATTAGTCAGCAGGTCTATTTTTGTTTCTGCATGTTACTAGAAAACATTACATTTGGCCAAAGTGAAATTGGTGCTCCTTTTGCATTTTTAGCACTTGAGCAGTTAACAGTGTTAACAGTAATATTTGTTAACAATGAGGGCTGAGAGAAAACTGAGTTCTTTACCTATAATATATGCAGTTTTTCTTGAAACTGGATTCAGTGTTTATTTTAACATTGTATATTGGGACATTGTTATGACATTTTTTTTTTCATTGATATGCTGTGTTTCTCATAGTATTTCACACAGTGAGATATTGCACAATATTGTGTTGTCATGACTTTTCACATTTTTAAACATGAAATTTAATTCAGTGTTTATTTTGTTAAAGTATATCTGGACATTGTCAGTATGATTTTTCCCATTGCCGTGCTGTGTTTCACACAATGAGATACTCTATGATATTTAAGAATATGCAAGCATTTCTTACAAGCACCACAACCGAATCATATTTTTGTTCTGGATAAGTTGGTTATATTTTGCCTTGACTTTTGTGTTCTGGATAAGTTGGTTATATTTTGCCTTGACTTTTGTGTTCTAGAGAAGTTGGTTATATTTTGCCTTGACTTTTGTGTTTCCCTCCTTCACAACTTTCGGTTTTCGCCTGTCACTGTGAAGGAGCTTAATAATAATATGCTGGTGGTGGTCATAACTTTAATTGCTCAGATGAATAGAAACATCTGTGTTTACCGGTTCATGTAGACTAGAGACATTCTTTGCTGACTTTAATCTCACTTTGATTTGATATAATTGTTATACATGTGAAGATTAGTGGTTTGTATTGTTAAATACCCCATGTTCTATGCATATATATAGTTCTTTTATGAGCAAGTTGTTTTGAAATTCAGGAGGCTCACACAGTAACATTTGTTGTTCACCCCGAGTAACCTCTAAGACTTGTTCTTTAGGCCTTCATGTAAACTCACATATTTTCACCCTGGAATTTGTTGATACTTACAGGACTACGGTCCCTAGTTATTTGAAATATTTGTTATCACCATTTTTGTAATATTCCAGTTTTTCTTTATATGTAATCAGTTCGTTCATTCATTTGATGTTGATGTCATTAGGGAAAAGAAATATTCAGATGTTTGGTCTGTGGAGAAAGGATGTTTATGTTCAGTTTTTATGGGTTTTTTTTTAACCTATACGTTGATACTTCACAGCATATTCTTTCAGTGGCCTCAGGAAGCCAAATCAAGATGAGACCACAGTTCTTGAAGTGGGTTCTTGGAGCTCAGAAGTTCAGTATAGACTCTTGGTATTGAACAATAGTTCCTTTACATTTTATTAATGCATAATGTCATTTTTTTTTTTTTTTCATTATTTTTTTTATCTTTATTGGTTTTTTTTGCCACATGAAGGTGCTGTTTATGTATGAGGAGACTGAATAATAAAAACATTTAAGATTTGGCCACATAGGCAGTGCTTGCATTAAACCCTTCAATGGCACAATAGTTTAGGTGGGAAGCAGTTGTAATTCAGCATTGAAAGAATGCAAAGAAATAATGGTAAGGTAACTGTATGGTAAGGAGAAATTTCTGATTTGAATTATTGGAATTCAGTGTTTAAATATAAAATTTATGTGCCACATGAAGGTATAGTCTAGAAGGCATGTCATCTTCATCTTACAGACATGCTTTACTGATGTTAACTGCTTGGAAGATCCACTTACTATCTTTTGATAAGAAAAGTCAAAATAGTACATTTTATTCTTCATGCAGTCTGCATAAGAATGCCAACCCAGTTGAACGCATATCCAAGAAGTCATTAATTCTGGAAATCCTGTACATAATTATGATGAAAACTTATGGCTAATCTAAGATAACCTTGACTATTGTGATCAATTTTTTTTTTTCATGAAGTCTTTCTCATCATGCCTTATTACTTCCATATTTTTTTACATTTAAAACTTTACTTTTTTTATTTTTTTTTTGTCTCATACTTACTTACAAAATTACCATACAAACTTTTATAGCCATTTTACAATGTCTGTAACCAGATACTGCAGTATGCAAACATGTTATTATGTAATCAATATGAGCAACTGCCCTAAGCATCTTAGGCATTGCAGACGGTATATTTTTTCAATGCCATTAATGTTTGTTTATACCAGTCTTGTAGTTTCTGTCAATTCTGTACTACGTCAGGGAAGATGTAAAGGAGGAAAGAGAGAGAGAAAGTATCGGCAGCGCCAGTGCAGCTGAGTGTCTCTCTGATGTTTTTCAGACTTGAGTGAATTTGACTGATCACTTAGGCACTTGTTGCTTTTGATTTATTATTCCATTACTGTGGAAATTACTTCCTTTCACATATTGAAGAACTTACCACACTGTTGTCCTAAGACTCTAAAATACCACGAAAGAAGCTTAACATTCTTAGATCCATGATTGTTAAGACTCAGAAAAGATAGCGTTAAAAAGTCAGTGTGCCCAGTCATGTAATTTGTTCTGGATCGGGTGAGCCAGTGGTGTTGGGATAAGATAAGATAAGATAAGATACTTTATTTATCCCCGTGGGGAAATTTTTCTTTGTTACAGTGATGCATACAATTTTACATACATTAACAGACATAGACTCACACACTCTCACACATATTACATGATACATGCGCCACCCCAGTTACTCCCATGCAATGTTACAAGTTATTTGTTCCATGTTCAGCTAAAAAAACACTGGGAGACTTGACAATTCCAGTTCCATAACTGGTTTTATATTTTTCAATGAATTTGATGAATGTGGTCTATGGACTGTACAGCCAAAACACAGCTGGTTGGGAAGAATGTTATCAAGGTTTAACAGTACTTACTTTTTTTAAGAGACTATTACTATCCTCTCCCTGTTGTGCATGTTTAGCATGGGGTGGATTGAAGTGATCGGGGAAAACAGCACACAGCAAATAAAGCAAGGCATGAAAACGAACAGGAGATATTGTAACGGAGAATATATTTCTTGAAGCCTGAGACTAAAAAAATTGTGATTAGCTCAGAAAATTTAACAACATGTGTGCCAGAATGGAAGCCTCGGTGGTCTTATGTCTGTCTGGAGCAAAAGCTAGGAGAAGAAGCCAGGTTAGCAGAGCTGATAGGTCAAAAGAAGTGCAGGATGTTTTCTTTGTTACTTCATATGAGTGTTTCATAAGTAATACAACTTATATTTCGTTTACCATTTTAATAATATATATTATATTATTTTTAAAGTGAAAACCAGTTTAGGCTTATGTTGCTATTGTATGTACCAGTTTAGTTGTTTCTGTTTTGAAAATGAACCTTCTTGCATAATCGATTTCAAAAACCAAAATATGTTTGGATGTTAGAGCTGGTCTGGATCTATTGGGACTTATGCCAGTATTTTAGAATTGAAATTGTGCCATACCTTTTTTTTTTCCTGTTTTCCTAATGCTCTGTAAATTTGGTTTTGCTAAATTGAGATGATGCAGCCTTATATAATTGTTGTAAAATTTTCCGCGACATGTTGTGCACTCTTGTTTTGGTAATGATCAAATTTGGGGGGAAAAGTAGAGGATAGTTACAATGTCTGCTAAAAGTTAGATACAGTATATGCTTTTGTAAAGCCATCTGTTGACCTCTTTTAAGGTGGTTGTAGTAAATATACTAAGTGTGCAGCTAGATTGGAAATGAAGGGGTTTTTTTTTTTACTATTTTTCATAGTAATTTTGTTCTTCCCTTTTTATGCCAGTGATTTATTAATTGTTTTAAGTTTTTTAGGCCAGTAGGCTGACATGTTCTTGAAAGTAGTCTGATGGATTCGTTTACATAATTTCTTTACCTTTCTTTCTAAAGTATAGAACTTCTATTTCATAGCCCCAATAATTTTTTTTTGTTTATGTACTTTGTTGCAATTTGATTAATTTTGCCTAGAGTAAGAGTTCTGCTATTTTAAGGCCAGACATGTCGTATGAGCGTCTGAGAAACAGTTGATTTGCAACCATAAAACCTGCACATTTTTTTTACTTCAAATTTACTTTCTGAATATATTTTCAGTGGTTTGGGTGTTCAGAGAGCCTTGAAAATCCTACAGTCAGGCTTTACATTTTACTATCATGACACAGTAACTTTCATCTTTAATTGCAAATTTCTCACATTACTGTTTGTAGGGCAAAAATAGCTAAAACTTCACCACTTTTCAACCAGTTCTCTAAGTTTTTGGTTACATAAAGTCACAATGAGGTGTGTATACAATTGTATAGAGAGAAACATTGTAATTCGGCTAAAATTTTCATTATTAGTGTGAAAATGGACAAAAACATCAGTTCATTGACTGGCGGAATCTATGGTGCCTAGTTTCTTACTTTTTTTTGTTTTGTTTGAATCATCACAACTGCTCTCTTACTTTTGGGTGCTGAATTCAAATGTCGAACTCTTTTTTTTTTTGTTTTTTTTTTGTTGTTGTTGTTATACTATATAGAGCTTTAAGGGCCTTAAGATCAGAGAATCTGTTTAAAGTTTAATTTTTATATGTCATGTTCTTGCATGCATTTGACAACAGCAATAACAGCAATTGAAACCTTTATAAATTTTGTCATTGGGATACTTGTTGAATTATTTTAAGGTATAGACTAAACTTGTATCACTGCTGTGGAAAATTTACAAGTTTCATACTAAAAATGTGTATCCTGCCTTAAGATGCTGTTAGTCTAGTACTGGACCCAGAAAATCTGTTTGTTTGAATGTGTGAGAATTTCACAGAAAGACACACTGGCTAAAGCATTCCCATCTTTGTGGAAATTGGTCATATTTTTTGTTATTGGTGAAAAGTGAGCATACACAAATACTGCTATTTGGTATTTTTATATCCTGTTGGAAGTGAGGACTCTTTAGGCATAATGTCAGCTCGCAGTCCATGAAGTGTTTCTTTCTGCAAATTCCATTTTTAACCTACAAAACAAAGAACAAAATCCTGATTTTATATTCAACTTGTATGTCTGTACTCAGTGCATATGTCTATACTCAGTGCTTTGACATAATATATCTGCTTACAGCTTGGTGATGGGTTGAAAAACATAATAAACCTAAAGTTTTATTACTTGAAGATTTTGTTGTTGTTTTTTTTTTGCTTTTAACATATATGTGTGTTGTGTGAGAGAAGTGTGGCATAAGTAATACCTGTGAGCAATGGCATTATTAGTAAATTCTCAGGGATTGGTCAATAATGGTAAAAAATGTGTCATCCCATTAGTTCACATGGTTGGTATAACCAATATCATGACCAGTTTTATCACAAGGTGAATCTTTCCCTGAGTCGTGGGTCAATATCACTGCTCTTAGTCCGAGAGCCATCCCCACCTCCCCTAGGAGGACTTCTACATACCAACTGACCAGTACTAGAGGAAACTTGCATCATTCATTTGACTGGCCTACCATGCAGTCTGTGCTAGTATGAGGAGTCTGTGTATCAATTGCTAAGGGCATACTGTGTATAATTTCAACATTAACTCTCCCTTTTTTTTAAACTGTAAAATCATACATTTAAGAGTTCAAAAGAACATTAATTTCCTTTTTTTGTTCCCCTTAACTGTAAAGTCATATAGAGAATTCAATACAACAGTAACTCTCTTCTTCTTTTTTAAAACTCTAAAATCATACATAGAGAGTTCGATACAACAGTAGCTCTCTTCTTCTTTTTTAAAACTCTAAAATCATACATAGAGAGTTCGATACAACAGTAACTCTCTTCTTCTTTTTTAAAACTCTAAAATCTTACATAGAGAGTTCGATACAACAGTAACTCTCTTCTTCTTTTATAAAACTCTAAAATCATACATAGAGAGTTCGATACAACAGTAACTCTCTTCTTCTTTTTTAAAACTCTAAAATCTTACATAGAGAGTTCGATACAACAGTAACTCTCGTTTTCTTTTTTAAAACTCTAAAATCTTACACAGAGAGTTCGATACAACAGTAACTTTCTTCTTCTTTTTTAAAAGTCTAAAATCTTATGCAGAGAGTTCGATACAACAGTAACTCTCTTCTTTAAAACTCTAAAATCTTACATAGAGTGTTCGATACAACAGTAGCTCTCTTCTTCTTTTTTAAAACTCTAAAATCTTACACAGAGAGTTCGATACAACAGTAACTTTCTTCTTCTTTTTTAAAAGTCTAAAATCTTACGCAGAGAGTTCGATACAACAGTAACTCTCTTCTTCTTTTTTAAAACTGTAAAATCATGCACACAGACTTCCATACAACATTTACTCCCTTAATTTTTTTCTTACCTGTAAAATCATACATACAAAGTTCAATACAATAGGAACTCCCACTTTTTAACTGTAAAATCATACATAAAGAGTTCAATACAATAGGAACTCCCACTTTTTAACTGTAAAATCATACATTTCTAGAGGAATCCTATCCCTTCCCACTAGTTGGCATAATCGTAATATTATGCAGGTGCCATGCCGACTGGCTCAGGCAATGATAGACCTCAGTCAGCTGTCCGTCTTCCCAGGCCTCCAGTGCTAGTGCACGTATTCAATTTGCTAGTCCATCCGGCATTTTCTGTCTTTGTTTTTTTTTCTTCTTTGTATCTCATTTACGTTCCCGGTATCTCGTTTCACAGTTTCCAGCTGTTACCAAGAGTGCTAGTCTAGTTGTCTTCTTCTCATTCCATGTCCTTTTAATTTGCCTGTCTTCCCCTTACAGCTATTAGATCATAATTTTCTTTCATTATTGATTTCCTTCTAGACCAAGGCATTTGTTTTCTTTTCTGTCCATATCGAAATGAACAAAGAAACAAACAAACAAAAAATATACAAATTTTATTTAGGGTATAAGGAAAGTGGTTTACAATGTCATACAGTGTTATGCATCACATTCATAATGCCACATCATGCATGAAATAATCCACATCATGAAACAATCTACATTATGAAATTACATAATATTATAAATGAAATACATAACATGTCATTGTTAGCTTACCCGCAGTGCAGCGCCCTGGTTCTCCCAGCTCTAAAGCCAGGTACTCATTTACATCCGAGTCGAGTGGGAAAAGGGAAATGAAGTGTCTTTCCCAAAGACGCTACAACATAAACCGCCTGGCCCGCGAGCCGAACACACAAACCTTAGACTTGATAATCTTCAGCTTCTGAGTACGACTCACAAACCACATGATCAAGCTGCTCCCTCATCTACATTTTTTCTTGGGAACCGTTTTTCAGTGCCTTACAGCAATTTATGTACATATAATAGGTATAGACTAGATCTTAACATCCAGAAATACTGGTTCTACAACACAAATGCTTATTTTCTGACATCAGTGATAAATGACTGGCATGACCAGCACTGAGACTTTATTACTTAAAAATCTTGAACTGCTTCCTTCAGGGCGACAACAGAACCAATAGAGCACCCCTTCATTTCACCGATGCAAGCATTCAAAGCATGTATTTCACAACTGCATAGCGTAATTGGTAATTTCCAACATTCATACAGTATTTTAAGTATGAATTACGCAAGACGAAGTTTATCATAAACAAACTTTAAACGATACATAGTCTAGGGCAGTTTTGTATTGGACGCGCGTTAGGATAAGCTAACCATAGCACCCGCTAGAGACCCATTATGTAAGTCCATTGAACTCCAGTCAAACCGCCATGTGCACACAGATAAGACCGACTGCTGGCGTAACCTTGTGTTGGGAAGGGGGAGGGGAGTGACAGGCATGGAAGTGCTTTCCCATCCCTAACCCCTCTTCTCTTAGATCACTTTCAAGTTATTTAATTTCTCAGCCCTTCCCCCACTTAGAAACTTGCAGCTCCATCCATGTCGTGGAGTGTAGCACCATTTAAGTAAAATGTAGCTGAGATTCCAGATTTCTCGTCATTGCAGTTCACCTGCTTACTTGCAAACCACTTTATGGCGCTTTACACTTAATAACAGTATTTCCCCAGAAAGCAGATATATAGAAGTTTGAAACAAGTCCGCTTCTTCCCAGTTTGTTTATGCACTCATGGCGTTTAGGTTAAGTGGAGTCAACTGTCATTGGGACTGAGGATTGAAACATTCTGAAAACGTCACTTCATTGGAAAACTCGTCTAGCCACTGACATGTCGTGCCTTGTTCTCCTTATAACGTTCGTCGTTGCGAGCTCAGCTTTCCTGTTGGATTCTTTCAAACGTAAGTAGCAACACTAATGACAATAGGTCTACAGGTGCTAACTTCATACCGGGGGTAATTCTATTCCTTTACACCGGTGTTCCCAATAAGATGTGTGGTACAGATCGCTCGTAATTCCAGCGCCAGGTCGAGACCAGAAGCGACTGAGCTGCGCTGTGACTGAGCGACGCTAATGTCCCCTCTTCGTGTACAAACGTATTAAATGTTCATATCAAAAGCGCAAGCGGTATCTGAGGCTAGCGCCGTCCATTTTTGTGGGCTGTCTTGGTAATACCTCTGGAAACGTCTCAAACATCAGTGATGTCTCATGTAGTTGATAACAGCAGCCAAAATTAGACAGCATAGTGCAGATGGCCTGTGAGGGTCAGGAGAGAGTTGACGAGGAGGGACGGGGTAGGAAGGAAGAGAAGCGATCCAGTCTATCTGCTCACTGCATATGCCCGCAAACATTCAGCAAATTTAATAACTGTTGTAACACATCCAGACATACAAACACTCTGTACTATAAGGACATTTTCATTCTGATAATTTTCCATCATAATTCAGTCACCTCACAGGCAAACTTCACAGATTTATAATCTGCAATAAAACTGCAATGTCCATCTTTCGTTACTGAAGTTTATGTTTTTCTTCTTCCAGAGGAGAAATGGAATGACTTGAAAGGTAAGCTTGCTTTTATTAGCTCAGCTAAAGTATTTCCCCAAGAGGGAGAAAACCTGGAAAATTTAAGAACAACGTGCTGACCCTTGGAAAAAGACTGATGACAAACTCCATGCCAAGGATCATTGCAAGAACTAAAGAAAAACGTAGATTACATTCCTGAAACAAGTCTGTTGCTGTAGTCAGACAATAATATTTGAGAGAAGCTGTTGAAGCATGTATGATTTGGATGCATGTGGAAGCGGATATGGTTAAATGTAAGTCCATTTGTGTGTATTTATGTCATCTAACCGCTGCAGCCAGTGGAATTACTTTCTGTCTCCACGCCCCCCCCCCTCCCCTCAAAGTTCACTTTGTAATGTAATAAGGACGTCTGTGCTCAGGAGGTGATCGTGATATTAGTTTCATAGATAATGTAGTGTCCATCTAAATAAATAAAAAAATACAACACGGAAACACAGCACGATGAGGGACCATATGTAGATCTAAGTGGAAGAAAAAAAAACAGAAGAAAAAATGAAAATAGAACATGAGGAGGGGCCGTATTCTAGATCTTAGTGGGGGAAAAAAAAAGAAGTAAAAAGCGGAAACAAAGCATGGGGAGGGACATTTGTCTAGATCGAAGTGGAAGAAAAAGAGGAAATAAAACGGAAACAGATCATGAGGAGAGGCCCTAGTCTAGATCTAAGTGGGAAGAAAAAGAGAAAAAAAACGGAAACAGAGCATGAGGAGGGACCGTAGTGAAAAAAGGGAGGGACCAAAGTGAAAAAAGACAAAACAGAAACGGAGCATGAGGAAGGACCGTAGTCTAGATCTAAGTGAAAAAAAAAACCAAACGGAAACATAGCACGAGGAGGGACCATAGACTAGATCTTACTGGTAAAAAGAAACACAACCCGGAAGCAGAGCATGAGGAGGGACCGTAGTCTAGATCTAGGTCGAAAGAAAAACGGAAACAGAGCATGCGGAGGGACCGTTCATTCTTTGGGGGAAGAGTAGAGTGGGACAAGGTTTATAGTCTTGGAGAACTACCCAGTACACAGTACTAATGTTGTTCTCTTTGTTCCAGTGACATGGGGACCTAATCCTCTGAGCTCTGACTACTTTGTCAGCATGCCAAGGACAACTCATGACGCCTTGAAGGAGGGCTTCGTTAAAATAAATGACTGTGACGGTGAGTTCAGTATTCAAAAGCAAATGAACATTAATGACACGACCCCTGTTCAGTTATATACAGAAAAGTGTTATTGCTTCGTTTTCGTCCGTTGCGCAAGAAAGGTACGTATCCAGTGGCTGATTTAGGCATGGGCAGAACGAGCATGATCAAAGTCCCTGCGCTTTGAGAAGAAAAAAAAAAGCCAAGAGAGAGAGAGAGAGAGAGAGAGAGAGAGAGAGAGAGAGAAGGATGAGCTGTACGAATCTTTGTTTTCCTCAATATACACACCGTTTGTTTTGAAAGAATTTGCCTAGCACACAGGGGCGAAGGGTCCATATAACCAAATAATCACTGATTACCAGCCGAAAATGCCGTTGGTCGACCTTGGCCTTCATGGCAAGTTAAACAAGAACACCGCCGATATCCTATTTATTTGCTCTTTGTCAGGCCTATTCTTACTTTGACCCACGTTCAGAACCTGATACCCCGCTAATTTTCTCTGCTCTATTCACTGATTAATAGGGATAAAGAAGAACCTGGACACCCCTATAGCCAAATGTGGAGTGGCCTCACAAAAAAAACAATGAAAGCAAGGAAATTTTACCGGCTAGTAAAGAAGATCTGCTAATCAAGGTCTCCGCTTGATTTGTGGTACAGCTTTCATCTATTGCGGTTTAATGTGATGTGGAACAAAAATAACATATGGGTAAAACGAGACACTATTCTATAAATTTAGTGAAGTTCATTATTATCAAGGGCCTCTTTATTCGACAATAATTAACACTGTTGCTGACAAGTGACATGCCTTCAGTCACAAGTTTACGACCACTTTTATTTTTCGCTCAGTTTAGAAATGAATCCACACTTACAGCTAGCCACATGAACAGTCTCACCACACATCTCCATTCACAAGCCCAGTGCTGGTGTTGCCACGTTGCCTATTTTATAGTGCAATGTAGCTGAATCCCAAAATCTTTGGTTGGGGAAAGCACCTTGAGGTACATTTACTTTTTTATGAAGGAAGTTTCTGACTTTATGAAACATACAAACAAACTTATTAAATAAACATAAATTCTTCTTGGGAAATAACATGAATGACAAAACGTCTTGGAAAAGTAATTCAGTTGGCCCTCCCTGTTCTCAAAATCGGCAAGGTTTGACGGTGGCAATACTCACATAGGCCTACCCATTTGCAAAAAGGTGGGCTCGGCTTCATGGTGTAGACTGGGCCGAAAATTACGTTTTCAATAAAATTAGTATCTTCTTGTTTTAGGTCTGGATATTTGGCTAGAGGTGGAAACGGGGGAGGGGGAGGGAGTCGCTGAGCATAGAGCGGTTTGTCCAAAGATGTTAGTCAGTCTGCTACCCAAGCAACCAAAGGTCATTCTTTTTAAAGCTTGACAGATTGTCACTCCCCTACGGTCTGGATGGGTTTTTCCTGCAAGGTCGTGTTCCCAATGTTTTGTTTATTAGCTTAGGCCTGCTAGGTCTAGCCTAATTGGACCAAAATTCTACAATTTTGGAGCCATTACACCTTGGTGAGTGATAATATACATGTATTTTTGTGCGATCCTGGCCCTGTAACTGAACTGCACTTTTTGGTGCCTTTTCAGCCAACCCGTTTCTGACTACTCAAACTTTTGTTGTAGCTTTTCAGGAATTGTGATGATGCCTACGGATTTTTAAAGTCCATACTCTGTGTTACAGTATCATACTGTGAACATCAAATGTGACTCTACGAACGGATATTATAGCACTTTCGACTAATAGCACTTTCGACTAATACCGCATACGTGACTATAAGTGACAATCATGTTCAACTATGATTACCCTGTTGAGAAAGCCAGCCTTCGCCCCTGCTAGAACATGGCTGTTTTATGGTACCTAGCGGGTGGGAAGAGGTGGGGTGGGAGTATGAATCGAATTCACATATGAACAGTCGTCTGAACAAAATTATGATTGATATTCTTTCTCTCTTTTTCTCTCTGTCTTTCTGTCTCTCTCTCTCTCTCCCTTTCTCTCTCTCTCTCTCTCTCTCTCTCTCTCTCTCCCCGTCTCTCTCTCCGTACGCAGTGCAAAGAGCTTGCATTATTTCCTTGTGTGTGTATTGTCTTAATATTGTTATGGGTTGTAATGAAAGGGAGGTCAAAGCCTTTGTACGTCCTTGACCCCGCGGACTCTAAATCCGTCCCGTGCGTGTCGATAAAGTTTTGTAGATAAATCACTTTATTGCAACAGAATAAATAATAGCGCTGTATTTTTCTCGGTGTGGTTACTGATTTAATACAAATAATTGTGAGATGTACAATGCTTTGCTGTTAACATGTCGAATTAGAAAAGAAATAGACTATATTTTCTGTATTATTTTTATGATCAGGGTTTAATACTTTATCACTCTTGAATTTGGCAACGATTATGTGCAGCATCATCTAAACGACATTGTGGTGTGCCAAGTGTTCAGGTTTTTTTACTCTTTTCACGAACGAAGTGACGGCCAAGTGGAGAGGCGCCCGTTACATCAAAGATAATGACTACTCTGTGGTGCTGCTCTTCGACGTGAATGGTTACATTGCCGGCATCCAGACTTCGGTAGGTCAGACACTCTTTAGCCTGGATCTGTTATATTATTATTACTTTTCTTCCTACTGCTGGCAGCTCGGTTTTTTTTTTTTTTGGTGTTGTTGTTCATATTAACTTCTGTGTTCAGTGGACAGACGTAGGTCAGAGGCCCATCCTATGTCAGTACTCAAAAATAACTATCGAATACGACACCACTTTGCCGGTCATGATACCCGGGAGAGATCTGAACTGTCTTAATTTTCATCGGCCATTCCCACTGCAAGGCAAAGAGGTGATGTAGTCACTGGATTCCTTACTGCCCTAAATGCCCAAAAACGCAGGTCATGCTCAGATCATGCTCTCAAGAACGCTAAGCTTTGTAGGGTTAGGTAGAGAGAAAGAGAGAGCAGAGTCCGCGTGAACACTACTAGATTACCACGAGAAATCTGAAAGAATGAACCTCTTCTTTAGTCTAGACAGCGAATAGACTATTTTTTTTGTACCAATAAGCTGAGAATTGCTTGTCCTGTCGCCTCCTTCACTCCACCATATGTATGTATGTGTGTATGTGTGTATGTATGTATGTATGTATGTATGTATGTATGTATGTCCAAGATGGCGGATGGGTCAACAGGGCTTTTGTTTCTGTGTGTTCTATTCGTCGTTATGGATCGTACACCCGTCGTAGCTGCCGTCGATAATGCTGCTGTGTTAGTTAAGAGACTCGGCCTGGTTACCAGGTTGAGGATGAGCTTCAAGGAAGCACTGCAGAGTGGAAAAATTCGGATGGAAAACATCAGGTATGCAGACGACAATGACAACAACAACAAACATGGCGGACACCAAGGCAGTGAAACACTGCATGATACAGTAAGTTGGGAGCCGTTTATTGACAATCCAGAGAGCTGGCAACAGTTTGTTGCTCAAGANTGTGTGTGTGTGGTGTGTGTGTGTGTGTGTGTGGGTGTGTGTGTGTGTGGGTGTGTGGGTGTCTGTTTGTCTGTCTGTCTATCTGTCTGTCGTTGGTTCGTTCGTGCGTTATAAACAAAAGGCCCCAAAGAGCACGCGAAAAGTCATGGATACCAGGGTTATTATGATTACTATCGCCATAGATCTACAGTTAGTAGTTGTATGGGTGTGTTCTCTAAACTGTTCCTAATCTTGGTCACATCGTTCATTACAATGATATCGTTTAGCGATACGGGCGGTAGTGATAATGGCGGAACAAGAGGACGCAGTGGTGGTGGTGATGAGATGATATTGATAATGATGATGATGATGATGATGCATATACACTTGTGGCTTTTCTATATTTCTTTCCTTTTTGAAGCAAAAAAAAAATGATGTATAACAACGATGAGGACGTTGATGATAGTGTGTTATTAAACCGGTTAATACCTAAACTGTGCCCAGGTACCCAAGGGTCAGTCACCGCAGTACCCAAGTCCTCTGCTTCAACCACCCTTTGTAGAAGATGGAGACCGCTGGGTGATCTCCGCCTACTTCACAGACCCATGTAAGTGATATAAAGGGTTCTCAAACATTCCAGACGTGCAAACCCCTGAATCGTGAGTAAAACCATGACGACACCAGTGTCATACACAAAAGTCAAGGAAGAGGGAGTAGGTAAAGAGGTTATTCTTCTATTTTTCAAAATCAAAGACGCACTGCACATCGATAATATAGTTTTAAAAAAATATTTTGTTGGTCTCTTATAACATGAGTCGTCTTTTCTTGAATTGATCGATTTGCTGTTTCTTCTTTGCCCGAGGAACTCAAATATTTGCGTGTGCAAAGCGTAAGAGGATCCGATAATTCGCCTGGAAACACCAACGAGTGGGCATAATTATGTAGTTATTAAGTCAGGGGAAAGCGGTCTGAGAATGATGCTTTCAAGCAAAGAACTGCTCCATCAGGAGTAAAACTTATCGATCTGTGTAGGGGCACTCGTCCCCAAGCGCCACTTCGCAAACAAACGAGAGAAAAAAAAAAGAATAAAATGAGACATATGGTAGGAACGACATGAAATTTGGTGTTGGATGAGATCGGCCACTGCTTTCCTCTGTGATCTTTAACAATCGTGCTTAAAGGGGAAGCGCGTCTGACAATGTATAGTATCTATTATTCGATTTTTGATTTCTTCGCATTTATTTACATACTTTAGAATAGAATTTTATTTACCACACAAGAGAATGAATCTCTGGTTCCTAGTAAGAGGCAATGTTCACTCACTGATTATTACATGAAATCCTGTCAGCCTACAGCTTATAGCACAAGGACTGTAGGGCATTACTGATAGTACAAGTACAATGACTGTAGGGCATTACTGAACTTGTGAACTAACAACCATAAAGTGACCAAATATAACTAACATTGTTATAAGAGACAGAATAAGAAAAAGGTACGCAGAACATCAGTGTTTTCTCCACTGGCCGTATACATAATCCATATGTTAGCTAACATCCTACAGTGAACACTACTCAGGTTTTGGGAGGTTTACTTTGGTTACCGCAGTAAGGATTATACATACTGCCACAATTCATATGAATTCAGGGAGTCATTCCTCTCTCGTCATAGATTTGAGGGCGAAGGGGGATTTGTACATTTTAGAGGAGTTTAGCGTTATCCCAAGTAATGCAAACTTAGAGTTCAGGAAAGATGGAAAGATAGACGCACGTTCAATGTTGTTGTTTTTTTTTTTGGNTGGGGGGGGGGGGGGGGAAGGAGATTTTGAAATTTAAGGGACGAATCGTGTGATTGCGCGATCTGGAGAAAAGACTGAAGCGCACATGAATCAAAAAGACTTTATCTTGTTCTTGAGAGGTTTTTTTTTGTGTGCTTTCTACGTGAACAGCCATCATCTGTACTCGTGGTCGTTCATCTGCCGACTTCGCCAATGAAGGGACGGGCTCCAACCTGTATCTCCAAAACAGTACATCCCCAGAGTCCAGTGTCATGATCCCACACAAGGAGACAGACATTGGATCCACCAAATGGACAGAGGGCAAATGTTTTTATACCATGGGTGAGCAAGGCCGATGTCTTGCTTGATATGCATTCCAACTAACAAAGGCAACCATTATTGTGATGCCTGTAGCGTCCATCTCTGTTTAGTGTTCAGATGTGGAGCTATCCCGATGGCGAAGCTCCACACAGTTTGGGCACAAGTAAAAAAGCTGTTGGTCTTCTGCTCTGCTTTTTTACTCAAGTAACGTTCATCTGATGGATGAGCGTCGAAGAGTAGACAGACATGATTGGTTACTGTGTCCAGGCTTGTGAATAGCATCACTCTTTACAATTCCACCCAAATCCCATGGAAAAGAACCTTTATCTCCACAAACGCCCATCGAATGATGTACATTAGCTGCGCACTGCTTCACACCAAATTGTAAGAACGGTTTGGATAGATTGCTACCTTAAGGTGCGTCTTAACATTTCACTTTAAAATCTCAGTGGAAAGGAACGGAGAGGACCTACAGAAGTAGATGGGTAGCTACACAAAACGGAGTACTTTCTCCCCCCACACCGTAAAAAAAAATAATCTTGCATTGCCTTATCAACATGTAAATGTGTTGATAATATAAACTGTTCTTTATCAGTAAATGCCTTTGCAGTTGCTCATGGTGGTTTTATAAGTAGATTGTGTCTGTACACATCGAAGGTCCTATCGTAGTAATCCAATAGAAAATCCAAAAGAAAATCACTTACTTATATTTCTGAAGGCCTTTCGATGCAACCTGCGCATCATCGTCAGCCTTTGAAGTTTACTGTCGGATAAGGCAAAATAGTAATGTGATTGCGTCAACAAATCTCACTTTCGTAAGTAAGTGATGCATGAGCCCAATAAAAGCCAGTGTAACACGCCACATCAGCCAATCATGTTCCTTTGACAATGGCAAAATGGAAAGCGGAAGTAATGATTCTAGAATTGTGGCTTGTGATGCCTGGATGATCCTGCATACACATAAACTGACAGTGGTTTATTTTGTTATCATGATTATGTTTCAGGAAAACACTACTGGTACGATCTCCATGATGACATGAGCTGTGACAGCATGTTTCCTGTCTTCCTCCTTTACAACAATGGCGAACTGACAGCGTTTGGCTGGGCCATGGTCACTGACCTGTCTTCCAAGAGATATGAGCATCCTTCACAGTCCACATACGGCGTAAGTGTGCAGCTGTAGGACGTCCATTCTTAAAGGGACAGGGGTCGTTATTTGCCACACAGTTTAATAAGTCCACATTATTTTTCCATAACATCATAACATTTAAACCGTGTATATTTTTTTCCTTTTGCCACTTTCCAAGAAAAGAGTTTGGTCTGAAGTGGGGATTGTCACCCTACGTGCGCCGCCATTACTCGTGCTGCGTGATGTCAAAATCGAGGTAGAACACCAGACGATTGGTCCAGACAATTTATGCTTGCGAATGCACCAATTGTCTGCTAGCTTTTCTCGCTTTATGATGCCACGCAGCATGAGTAACGGCGGCGCTCAAATGGTTAAATCCCAACACTCCAGCAATGTTTTCTCAGAACTGGTCAGGCGGAGGGAAAATATGTGCGGTTTAAAGTTTTTAAATAAACAATGTGGATTTTTTTTAGGCTATGAAACAAAAATCTACCCCTGTTCCTTTAAGTCTTGTAGCGCTACGCCTCCATCAGCTCGAAAGCGCATGGCCACATCAGTTGATTACACCCTGTTATATATGTATTGCTTCATTTTGTAAATTGACAGCTGACCGCCTAATTTCAGACGAATGAGCCCGTCGAGCGCTTCTCTCGGTTGAACACAGAATGACGAGATAAACCGACGCCCGCGCTAGTCATATATATATTGGTAAGTGCCTGCCTATAAATTCGTCTCTCGCGCTGCAAGGGTTAAGGTTACACCAGCCCATCGTTACCATCGGAAGGTAAGCCTCATCTACAAATTACTGTGAACACAGTCTGGACTCGTCTCTTAAGGACGTGCTTTCATGTTTCAAATCGGTTTTTATATCAAACTTCTCTGTTGTTACGTTCGGAGAGGAACAGTATACTAGCGACGCACAAGGTGTCTGTGCAAAATGAAATCGAAAACAGGACTTTCACTGGATTGTAGGGTTCATTGCCATACAGTGTTGAACACCTCATACATAATACAAAGACATACAGGGTAAATGTGTATGAAATATACGGTAGACCGATTACCGCAATTAAAATATGAATGCAGAATGTTTCATCTGTTCGTCGGTCTTCGCATGGGAGCGGGCAAGTTCATTTATTAGATGACGTGTAGTCAACCTGGCCGGTTATATGCGAAGACCGTCGATATGCTCTCCCGTCTCATGTGAAACTCTCCGCTTATGTTGGTGTGTGATCTAATTTTCTTTTGTCAATCAACTTGTTAAAACTGTTGTCAATGACGTTGTTTTGTAGAGGGACTCAGTTAAGGCGGTCTTTGGAAAAGATCGTCTAATATAAGTTGATAAAGTGAATGATCGCCAGTACAAAGTTAGCTTTTACCATCACGCTTTATTCTTGTCGGTGCCATCACGCTTTATTCTTGTCGGTGTCATCACGCTTTATTCTTGTCGGTGCCATCACGCTTTATTCTTGTCCGTGCCATCACGCTTTATTCTTGTTCGTGCCATCACGCTTTATTCTTGTCAGTGCTTTATTCTTGTCAGTGCCATCACGCTTTATTCTTGTCAGTTTTTATTCTTGTCAGTGCCATCACGCTTTATTCTTGTCAGTGCCACCACGCTTTATTCTTGTCAGTGCTTTATTCTTGTTAGTGCTATCTCTTTCATTCTGAACTTGAAACAGCCTGATCAAAGGACGCTGAGATCCAGACATCCTGTGCTCTGGTCGGGTCACAGTATTCTAAAATAATAAATTGACCTTACTAGATTTTTTGGGGGGTGTTTTTTTTAAGAAAACATGTATCCCTCTATTTTTGATGTGGATATATGATATTTTAATAAAAAAAAACAACAACAACAAAACTCCAGGATAGAAAGATTGTTTATCTCGGTTGACAAGTCAGTCTGCCCGAAGCGGCCAAATAATGACTTTCCATAAATAAGAGTCTGTCATCTACAGTGATAGGGAACGACTTGGGAAAAGAACGACTGACTAATGGATTTTGAGAGCAGAGAGGTCGATTGTCTGTGAAATAAAGGGAGGATACGAAGTCTGTCTGTCTGTCTGTCTGTCTGTCTGTCTGTCTGTCTGTCTGTCTGTCTGTCTGTCTGTCTGTCTGTCTGTCTGTCTGTCTGTCTGTCTGTCTGCCTGCCTGCCTGCCTACCTTTCTGGCCACTACCTACCTGCCTGTCTGTCTGTCTGCCTGCATGCCTGCCTGCCTGCCTGCATGCCTGCCTGCCTGCCTGCCTGCATGCCTTTCTGTCGCCTGCCTGCCTGCCGTTTATCCGCCTGCCTGCCTGCCTGCCTGCCTGCCTCCAAGTGCTTCCCTCTCCGCCCGCCCACCACTAACACACAGACATGATTATTACCATGTTGAACAGAGGAAATTGTTACCGCCTGAATGAATTAACAGCTGACGTACGCCTACGCGAGGGCGCGTTTCGTGGTTGAATGAATCGGGAGAGCTCGAAAGGCGTTCCAGAAACTTTCAAGTTTCTTTGATGTTCTACTCACGCCACTCAGTTCAAAATCCTGGCCACTTTCATCGATTACTTGAGTAATGCTCACTATTCAGTTCTAACCCTCTATGACTCACGCACAGAGATTAAGAAGGAAGAAATAAATGTTTCTTATTGGAAATGTGTTTATTCATAATAAAAGATATCATTATCAAACCACTTAAACATCAAACATCTGGTTCATTTATCATATAAACAGCTGGGGTATCTCATACTGATAGCTTAAAATCTTATCATATTGTCTGTAGTCTATTTACTACCAACAACGTCCTCCACGAAACATCGTTCAGAGAAAACGAGATTTCATGGAACTCTTTTGCTAAAATGTACGAGAAAAGTATTCCTCGTCATATTTCTTATGTTCTCATAATTTTGAGCTGATGCCTGAATTCCCATAGTGACATCTGAACTGACGGTGACATCTGAACTGAACTAAAATTCTGAACAGAATAAGATCATTATCTATAAAGACTATAACCCATTTTATGAAATACGGTCATAAATATGTCAAAATTTCAGAATTGCGTCAAAGCTTATTAGAGAGCTTGCCCATTAACGAGGAGATCTCTCACTATCGTAAGAATTACATTAGTGCATTGGTGCTGAATGCATCAGTAGTTAGGTTCAACATGCAGTGTTAATTCAGAACTTTCTCATTAACGATAGGGTAGCCTACCATCGTAAGAACTACAATAACGCTGCAAGTTGAGCGCACTAAGGTTCATTCAGCACCGATGCACTAATGTAGTTCTTACAATGGTAAGAGATCCCATTGTTAATGCCTAAGCTCTCTATTGATCTGCATGGAAAGTGCTTGTGTCACGAAATTCGAACAGCAATAACACTGTAAGAGAAAATCGTGTATTCATGACTCGACTACTCGAAAATGGGTTGCTAACATAACCGGCTCGACAACTCATGTCGGCTTCAGCTGCGAATTTTGGTGGTTTATTTGCTTCTGTTTATTGAATAGAGGTCAGAGGTCAGAGGCCCATCCCATGCCTAGCCTTATAAATAACAAATTGAAAATACTCGTTTTAACATGGAAAGATCTCACATAATATATATGAGTTTCCGCCACCCTACCAGTCATAGAACTTGGGAGTGATCTGTTGTAACTGGGACAACTTGAAATGCGAAACGACAGGCTAGAGATGCTCATTCCAACAGCCCGCACCTGGATTGGTTTTCAGAAAGCTTCGTTTTCTCCACGAGCATGCATAAATACATAACATCAGCGACAAACTGTCCTGTGGTGACACGTTAACACGACAGCTTATTTCCTGCAGCGGTTCTCATGTTTCAAGATATGAACCCTGCTGATGAGTTCGAACTTCGAGATGCCATAGAGAACATCCATTCAATAAATCGGTCAGACAACAACTTATGAACTTAAGGTAGGCCCCAAAAGTGGCTCTGTCTTTCTTTAAGCTGCAGAAATGATGCCATACAGTGGGGACAAGCGGTGTGGTAAACATTTCAGGTCTTCGGATACTCTGCAAGCTGGTTATGAAAATATGTAAATCTGTTTGAAATGGCATGGGTATAACATGAATGACATTGTAAAACATTGTCTCTATAATGGTTCAGTTAGGTTGCCCGTAATGTATTTTTTTTTATTTATCTTCTATCTTCCAGCTTTTCATGAAGTCTGTCCCGACGTGTTTGTCCAGTGCTGGGACCCTCTCCACCATGCACATTTACCTCACCAGCAATGTGGCCCTGGATCTTTGTTAGGGTCATTACTACAGACAAAGGACCCATTGGAAAATAATCTACGAATCAAAAGATCTCCACCTCCTACATAACGACGCTGATTAATCTGCTGGGTGACGTCACAAAGGGCACAAACAGCGAACGCAGTTAAGATATTCGATTCGAAATTCTTACATGAATACGCATTTGAAAGAAATGTAGATCTGGTTTAGGACTGTCGCCTGCATGGACAAATGTACACACAGAACACAAGAATTATATTGAAAACTTGCCAAAGCCCCATATTCAAGATTATAATTCTTCAGCAATTCAATACGTCACTTCACCAGTACATAGCTACCATGCGCGGCTCAGAACAAAAGGAACCAAACAAAATGTGCATAGGGTTAAATCTAAAGTCTGGTGCTGGATGTTTTTAGACACCACTGACAGGACGCTCTTCATGGTGCAAAATAACAATGTAATAGGCAAACACGTCATGCTGTTGACGTCCGTAAGACATTCCTGTATTATTTAAACGAGAGAGCAGCTGGCCGTCATCTGTCTTGGGTTCATGTTAGCTCATCTAAAGATGATTTGTAATCTCCCTGTCAATTTTGTTGCACAAAGGAACCGGAAACCAATCTTATAGGCTCAGAATTCCGATCAGCGATCCGAATTTAGATTCGAATTTGCTTGCAGACTGAGTATTGTGTATGCACGTGCTTCCGTGCGTGCGTGCTTATGGGAGGGGAGGGGGCATTATGATCTTCATACCCTTGATTTCAAAAAAAGAAGTCCCATATTTTCAGAGGCTGAACTATTCTTTAGTGACAGGCCCACAATAGATTTTATTAAATAAAAGATGGGAGACTCACTCAGAAATGAAGTCAAATTGGTGAAAATGTTAATCAGTGTTAGACAGTTTCGACGATTGAATTTAACGTTCAAATTCATTAAGAGCTTTATTCACGATTCAAAACTTTTAGGCCATAGACCATATTTCATCATTTCACAATACAATATTACTTGACACAAAATACACTGTAAGGACGCATGTGCCTCACGTACTCTATTTTTACTCTCTACCTATTATTCAGTTAGTCGATACACAGACATTCGATTATTGCAATAAATGATGTAGCCCACTCTTTCTTCTACATGACATTCTGGTATGGTTGTGGAAAGTATGGTCTATTCGAACTTGGTCTGGCGACTTCTTGTAAGTAGCAATTTTTTGCTATGACGACTATGTTTCAGGGACAACCTGCATAATTATGGTGACCTTTGTCTCAACGCCACAACGATAACGTTTTCTCGTGTTCGTAACTAGTATAAGATTTAAGGAACAATACTATTTAAAGTGAACGTTAGTTCCATAATCTGAACATTGTTTTGAGGCAAACCACAGGCAATAGCGGCTTGTCATTAAGTGCAACCTGTTCAGTCCTGGGTATAAATTAGCGACCAAAATAAAGGAAGTCGTTAAAAAAGCCACAACGACTAACTCAAATGCTTTATTATGCTTTAATGAATATCTTCAAATTGCTATTCAGATTTGCACAATGCTCACAATACAATCATGTGCGTCTTCGAGGTTGGGGGNGGGGGGGGGGGTTGGGGAGGGTAATTTTGAGGGCGTGTAAGCCACTACCGAAAGTAGATTTTAAAAAGCTTTCTTTGTAGTCTGAACAAAATATTTGTCTTGATAAAAGCGCTAAACGGCTACCATAAGCTTGAGAGCAAGATGTAGACTAATACCTTTATATCTAAAAGGAAAATGTTTTCTTTATACTTGACCAAACATCGACCTGCCTAAAGCGATCATCTGACCAGGGCAACCGCTTTTCTCAGAGCGAATGTTGGTCGTCATACCCAGATTCGATCCCACAGTTCGCTGTGCTTGCTTGATCGTATTTTTCGATTAGACAACTAGCAAGTTTTTTAACACATTCATCTTCTACAAGTTAAAAAAATAAGCTTTTAAGCGTCGGGTGCTATTAAGTGACATTGTTTTTGACTTTCACATTATACTCTTGTGAAGTTTCGATTAAGTGGAACCAAATGACCTAGTTTATGATTTTGGCTTATAAATGGGATTGTCACTTGGTAGTGACAATTCACGCCCTCTTGATGACACGGATTACTCGGATGGCCAAGGCCAATCTTGCTCTCCACAGGCAGCAGATCGATTTGGCCCGATTATGTCTGTTTTCTCGATTCGACCCGTTCGTTAGTATTCTGTATTCTGAAAATATGTGAGCTGTCAGGAACAGTTAACCCTTGTACTGCCTTTGCCTGAGAAACTCTTGGTCTCATAATATCACGGTTTTATAAAGAAAGAAGTGAAAAAAAACCCCACCAAATTCTATTACTGCTACACATCACTTGTTTATTAACACACCATTGTCTTTTGGTTTAAAAAAAAAGTTTATGACATTTGGACTTTTTTTACTTGTAATTTGAATTCAAGAATGTGTGTGTGAGCCCCGGTAACGAAAGAGATTAAAATCATGTATCAATATAAGTTAGTTTCGCTTGGCTCGGCAAATGAGAAAAGCTTGATGGTCCATCAGCTTAGAGAGAATGGAAGATTCTGGGGAAAGGAAGACAGCAAAGACACTTGGATGATAGCCAAGAGCAGATGGTATGTCATGTTTTGGCAGGAGAACTATCATTCACTAATTGTTAACCGAATCGTAATCCGCAATGCGGTGACCACGAGAAACTTCCAAAGCATTAGTAGTGTTCGCTGTAGCTTACGCAGTACGTTAATTAAAGTATGGATTATGCATGCGGCCACAGGTGGTGATGTTTCATGCATTAATCAAACAAGCGTCAGTATCATAATATGCTGACAACTGAAGTGCAATTGGTATTCTAAACCAGTCATTTATGATTTTCGCAGATAGCCTGCCAAAACGTAAATCAAGAATAATATGCCATCGTGTCTTACATAGAATAATATCTTACGGCACGTAAGTGAGTAGCTTTAGGTTGCAAGAGCCAAACTGGTAACAAAAATTGGACTATCACAGTCAATAGCAGCAGAATATAAAAGCTGTGAAGAAATAACCGCCGCAGAAGTAGTGAAATTCAGTGCTTGAAGTTGTATAATTGTTGCAGGCAGTGTTTCCCAATGGCTTCAGCGGATTTCATTTGTGTGGATCTGTGATCTGCAAAAGAGGCCAAATTGTTAACCTCTTTTCATCTAAATTAAAATTGTGAAAAACTCTATAACTACCATGACAACATACTCGGTATGAGAGCAAGAGTTCTTGTGTTCAGTTTTTCCATCTCACTAACTGGCTATCAGACTGGCTCCATGGGCTTTGATGTTGTTTTGTTTTTCTTATTGTTTTGCTGCTGTTTATTGTTGTTGTTATTGCTGTTGTTGTTATTGTTGTTCTTCTTCTTGTTGTTGTTGTTGTTACTGCTGCTGCTGTTGTTGTTGCTGTTGTTGTTCTTGTTGTTATCTGTTGTTGCTGTTTGTCACGAGGTCACCCAAGGTTAGAGCGCTCACTCGAAAAATAGAATTTTGGGGTCAGTGTCTAGACTACTGACTACTTTTAAGCAATGTACGTGGAGCACGAGATAGCGGGAGAATGAGGGAGTGAAAGGACGAGAGAAAGTAGTACTATAAAAGCTCGTCAAAAGCTCAGTCGAGCAGCTCCCCAACGCTCGTATGTGCTTGCGCATGAGACGATATGCACGACAGAGTGATATTGTGACCAAGAGTGTGCGTTTGACTGATTATTCAGGCCTTCTCGTAAGTGTGTTCTTAAACTTATAGAGAGGATAAGATAGGCCTAGATATTTAACCTATGATGTAACCTGGGCTTAGAAACATAGCGAGAGTAATGATCTGATGTTAACGCATGTGTTAAATGAAATGCTGATGTGAACTAGGAGCAGCGACTAAAGAGCGATGCGTAGTCAGTGAGAAAGTATTGATGATATTATGATATGATATATATTACATGACATTGGTAATACTGTGAGAGTGAAAAGAGAAGTGTTGCAGTGTTAGCGTATTGTACTATGATGGGAATGTCGGGAAGAAGGTATTATTTGTACTTTATAAGTAGCTGGGAGTGCACGATAAGAATAATAGGAGGGTAGAAATAAAGACAGCATTGGAGGCATGACAGCCAGGGTATAAATGTCATAAATAATCAACTCCCTATTTCAGCAGATGGAGATTATCCTATTTTAGCAAGAGATTACTTAAATATGGTTTTATTACTAAAGGGTCCCAAGATGAGGAGCTCCGTGTCGGCAGACACGAGACCCGGCTATTAGCCTTACGTTGTCAGTGCCAGCCCAGACTGGAATCCATGTCAATGCCAGCCTAGTCGTGACCCCATGCTATGTCAGTGACAGTCGGGAATCTGAGGCGGTGAGAGTACATGAAGAGGAGAGTCAGGAATCTCGACCCGCACTTAGCCAGGGATAGCATACCCAGGTGCGGCCCCTCACTAGATCGAAGCTCTACCGAACATATTAGTACTATCTACTTAGGTTTCCTGAAACCTTGATATTGCTTATTGAATGAGTGAATGAAGTGAGATTATGATGAGTGAGGTGATGTTATAGGGACCTCATAGGACCTCATAGGAGATACTTACTGTGGAGCCTTTACCCCAGTGGGAATTATAGGACGCAATTATTGTGAGACTAATTACTACCTAGATGATGGATTATTGCATATACCTTTAATTATTATTGTAATCTTGTATTCTTCCTTGTTGATAGCCTGTCGGGCTTTAGATTAAACTAGATATGTATTGAATGATCCTCTTTTGTCTTTTATGTATGTATGAAGTAGTTAGGACGAGGGGGACCTCATAACACTGTTGTTGTTCTTGTTGTTATCTTCTTGTTGTTCTTGTTATTGTTATTGCTGCTGCTGCTGTTGTTGTTGTTGTTGTTGTTGTTGTTGTTGTTGTTGTTGTTGTTGTTGTTGATAGTCCGCAGCTATCAAAACTGTGAACCAGGCTTTGGTTTAAAATATCTCATACTGTCAACAATACTATCCTTACATTACATTTCTGAAGACATCATCTAGTCACTCACAGAATGAGCTGCTGCATCTCCCGGATATTAATTAGTTTGGAGCCTCCTTGTGTGAGATGATAGATATTGATTATTACGCCTACAAATACGATACAAATTTTGAGACGTCATGGGAAATTAAGTTAAACCTGGCCCACATACAGGACTTAAAATTGATGCTTTGACCACAAAGTGTAGTATATTCCTTTGTGCCAACCTTCTCTTGACAATACCACGTCATATCGTACATCACCTAATTATTTGGAACGGGGTCGCGTACATTGTTTTCAGGAACGTGAAAGAAATTGTTGCATTCTGAAGTTTGTGAGCTTGTAGGCCTACATGAATTCCGGTCCTAGATCTATATAAGAAGTTTAACATTATGAACAAAGCAATACCAGTATTTACATATGACCTAGTGGACCTTATGCAATATACAACACTTGTGTTGCGGCCAATTTTTGTTAACGTCTACGTTATAACTGACAAATGCGCAACTACAAATTTAGTATCATAGAAATAATCTCCCCATGTCTAAATTTGCAAGAATCTCACGGCATATTGCATAAATTAATGTGCAGTTTCATGCGCATTCTAGACAAGTTCAGTTCAACTGCATTTTAAAAAAAAATTCGCTCCCTTGCTTGACGTTCCACCAACTCCCCATGCTGTGACACATCGATTTTTTTTAACTTCCTCACTTATCTCGTGGGGCATACCCGGAAATGATACATAATGTTCATTTGTCAACACAAACTACATGAATGTGCAAGACGTCAGTAAATTAGACATCACTATCAGCTATTTTCAAGCTCACATTAAAGAAATAATGTCAATGGAAGTTTTATTTTTCTCGTTTTTGCTTTTGTTTGAAAGCGTGCGCTCATGCATGAATAAATAGCCGCTGTCCAGTTCTAAGAAGTCGTGGGTTATATTATAGATAACATAAGTCAAGTCATGCATGTTCGTGCATGTTGGCGTCAATTAATGGATATGCCGTTGGCCTATCGATTGGTGCCTGATAATGACAGAGCAGGGACTCTTTGCATTTCATTCAATATCCGCTCACGCAGAGGACATTCACAACAGAGGTCATCATTTCGATTGCGAACTAGCGGGTCGCTGTCTTTAGACACGAACTGATGATGGAGCGCATCTTCTCGCAGTTAGACATA